>JBBBDQ010001587.1:277500-467500 GCA_037127315.1 Ascarosepion bandense | reverse complement strand
TATATATATATATATATATATATATATTTAGTGTATCGAGGCACCAAATAATTTTCTAAACATATACTATGAAATATAAGAGACAATAAATGTCTATTATGTTTAATCATGAGCCGTTCTAAACGTCGTATTTTGGCTTTAATTTCAGTTGAAAATAAAGACAAAAATTCTCCAACATTTGGATAATTTTTTATTAATTTGTTTCTAAGCTTTCGGCTCACATGAGCGATCTTCAGAGAGGTTATTTAGACGGTAATACAATAACATCCACCATCACCGACGATTTTATTTTGTGTTGATCAGAAAGATGACATGTAAGTCTACGGGAGACACCCGTAGACTTACATGTCATCTTTCTGATCGGAGTACAATTAAACAACATTTCTCTGAAAAAGATAAACATGTAGGTAATATCAGACAGATTTTGGTCAACAATACGGTGATCCTTACTCATACACACAGTAAGAGTAACCTTCAGATATTGGAGGCCATGTACATCAAATCTAAACAACCAACAATTAATAAAATCACCTTTAAATCTGAACATAACACGTTACATTGCATTTGAATACATGGTTTTGTTTTCATTTCGCGCTATCACGTGGTGTGACGTCATAGAACCGCATTTCAAATTTGAGAACTGCGTTTGTTATTTTTGGTAACTATTGCCGTTGCCTAGCGGAGTTTTATGTGTGCTCATGTATGCGTGTGTGTGAGCATATTCAAATATATATAATTTTTTTATTTTAATCATTTCACTCCGAGCAAGGCAGAAATGCCAGGGGGCTACATAACTGTAAAAAAATTAGAAAAGAGTGAGGAGTACAAACTAGTTAGAAAGGAGCAATAGAAAGCTGAGAAATTAGGTGCGATGACAGATACATAGGTGGAGAGAAAAGGAAGGTTATACGGGGGTGGGGAGAGATCTAGAGTCCAATGGTTAGTAGATGAGTTTTGACTTTGCATTTAAATTTCTGGAGGTTGTAGCCGTCAGGAAAGCAAGAATATGGGAGCGAGTTCCACAGGCGGGAAGTGCGAGAGAAGAAGCTGCAGGAGTAGAATTGTCGTCTGCTTTTGGCTAACCTGACTGTGAATTGGTGGGACCCTGTTGCCAGTCTGGTTGCCCGAGTAAACACCTGTTGAGGAGGTACCAGTGACTTAAGTTCGTCTGAGCAGAAGCCATGAAAGTATTTATAGAACAGACAAAGGGAGGCCACATTTCGATGGTGGGGAAATAAAAATAAAAAGAAAATGAAGGAAATAAAGATGATAAATAAAAATAAATATATAAGTAGATGAGTAATAAGTACAAAATAAATAAAATATAATGAAAAAATAACTGAAAAAGAAAAACTGAAAGGAGGAGTCGGGTTAGTTAGGTTATAGATATTTAAGCATATATTTATTTCTATGTTTGTACGTGGTCATTAACTCACTTCTTTTGTTTAATATATTATGGTTATTTAGGTGTTTTAAGATTACATGTTTTTCTAAAAGGCATACGTTTCATCTATTTCCCATTCCCTTATGAGATTTGGTTTTAGCAATGATGCCCCAGGTAATAATTGGGTTCTTGCTTTTTAATTGCCTAAAAATATTTGGAGAGAGAAGTGAATATCTTGTATTTATTATTATTTAAGGTCAATTTGTTGTTATAAAATCTATTTTTCTATTTGTTATCTGTCTAACAAAGATAAGATTTAACAGCGATTTCAGAATAAATGCTAGTTTTGTAAATTATATATCCGCTCATACATTGACCGATAAGAGGTCAGTTTGTGTTATTTTGACATTGTTACAATGATTTTTGGTATATTCACCTGTATTGATAGTGAAGTTATCATTATTTTGAAGGTTGGAAATGTTTGTATTTAATATCATAATGTCATGTAGGGGAATATATTTATCGAAATTATTGATGTAACTTAAACTAAACTTGTTTTTTTAAACCGTTTTTAGTAGAGGAGAATGATTGAAATGTTTGTGAATTTAATTTAGGAATTTTTCCCGATGTTTCTTTTGGCGTTAAGACTAACATGAGGGTTAAATCATATGATGTTACGTTTGCTTAATTTAGAAATACGTTTGACATTTTTTTTATTTTATCCGTGTATTCTAAACTTACATTGTGTTTGTTTTTAGTTAAGGCCTTAATATATATATATATATATATATATATATATATATATATAGAGAGAGAGAGAGAGAGAGAGAGAGAGGGGGAGGGAGAGAGAGAGACAGAAAATCTGAGCAAGTGCCAGCAACCTACCACGGTTTCGCCTAACGGCTCGTCAGGCTAATTGGCCAACTTCTCAGTTTTTCTGTCTTTGCTCTACTTTCGTATTGAGCGTTTTAGTGTTAGGGTTTTCGTCTAGGGATTTTTTCTTTCTTACGAGTGCTTGACTTTTTGTTCATGTACTTCGTTTGTTTCTTTTTTTAATTCCCCTTATTTTCTCTCCGAGTTTGTTCTCGGTGGGTTGTACAAGAAGATTTAAATTATAGCTTAATTAATACTAGTTTCGGCAGAGTTAGTGCTATAGTTAATATTATATATATATATATATATACGTATAAATATATATATGGAGTTCGTGTACTAAAACAAGTACAGAGGCTGCAAGAAAAGTAATCGTTGTAAAAATATAATTTGAATCTTGACCGGCCTTAAGCTTATGAGAAAGTGAGGGTTAACATGAAATTCGCAGAAAAGCAGTAACATTTTAATATTATATATATATATATATATATATATATATATATATATATATATATAAATAAACGATACTCATAAATGACATATGTATATATATATATATATATATATATAACCTAAAGGACTAAGATTCATCCGTTTGCGTGAATAGCGCAATTAACGTACGTTTACCGAGTTTATGAATTGCTGGAATTATTGTTTATATACATACGGTCCAAGGTTTTCTGTACCTACTTTCAATTCGGCTGTCGGAAATTTAGTGAGGCCTTCAACCTGTACAGTAAATGTCCAATGGGATTTAAATTTATCGCGTGCAAAGTCAATGGCGTACCTGGAATTAAGCCCGTTTTCCGCTGAGCAGTTCTATGTCACTTCTGTTTAATACATTTACCCAACTGATTGTTTTTTTTTAATAATAACTACCACTACTTTAAAGACGTGCGTTCTTGCTTCACTTTTTTAGTTGAACGTCCATGGGCCCAAAAGTGACTTTCCAAACAAGCGCTGTTTCTTTATTTCATGACACATGAGATGATTTCGCAAAGACTTGGAAGTGACTTTCTCTGCGTGCACTCTCCAGTATCCTGCAGACCACATCCACACACGAACACATACACACAAACGCACACAGCCATACAAATACGCACACACACATATATATATACACACACCCGCGCACACATACACACACACAGGCACACACACACACAAGCAATCAGATGTCTAACTGTACTGATGAGCTGTGATACAGCGAATCATATCTGTCTGCAGATGAGTATATATATATATATATATATATATTCATCTGCATTATATATATTATATATATATTATATATATATACATTATATATATATATATAATATATATATATATATATATTAATGTATCGAGGCAGAAGATAATTTTCTAAACATATACTGTTAAATATAAAAGACAATGAATGTCTATTATGTTTAATCATGAGCCGTTCTAAACATCGTATTTTGGCTTTAATTTCAGTTGAAAATAAAGAAAAAAGTTCTCCAACATTTGGATAATTTTTTATTACGTTGGCTCTATGCTTTCGGCTCACAAGAGCCATCTTCAGAGAGGTTACAAGGAAGGTTAACATAAAAGAAATCCACCATCAGCGACGATTTTATCTTGTGTTGACATAAAACTTTGCTAGGCAACGATAACAGTTACCAAAAATAGCAAACGCACTTCGTAAATTTGTAATGCATTTAAATATATCGTTCTGTTCTCATTTCGAGCTCTCACGCGATGTGACGTCATCGAAACGCATTATAAATTTACGAACTGCGTTTGCTATTTTATTTTATGTCAGTGGAAAGCAGCGGATAAAATATTTGAAGGATCTGTAACGCGTGGGCTTGAGGATGTGTATGCCAGAGTATGGTGTGGGTAAAATAACAAAGAAAAATGTTTTAAGATCTAAAAATTATAAGGGGATGTGAAAGTTCAAGATCGCTTACATCCTGAAGAGACACAACACATAGAAGTAAAAACTCCCTGGAGACTTATTAGCTTTCATGCCTTTCATGGCAAAAAAGAAAAAAATGTTATTTCTAAATCGCTCTGTATTTGATGTCATCTGAGATCACTGTGTATTTAGATGCTATTCTATGGACGGCCACCATATTTGATTCCGCCTGATCTCTATATTTAGGTCTTCATTCGTGATTTCTATGAAAATACGATTCCTCCTGAGGTCTTTTCTCGTTTTTGCACGTTACCTATAAATATATTAGTGTTTAGATGTAATACCCCGATGGGTGGTAAAATCCATTATCTCCGGTGACGGTGTCCCATGTTTTTATAATTTATCTCATCGTGGTTCTCTTCAGAGATGTTAACATTGCGTTCTCTTTATTTAGATATTCTTCTTCTTCTTTTATGTGCCATGTCCTTTCAGGACGTAAACGATCATGGCTTTCCAGATCTTCCTATCCCTGGTGGCTCTTAGCACGCTTTCTCCTATGCGACCCTCGTTCCGTCATCCATCTTTTCAGGTCCTTCAAATATTTTATCCGCTGCTTTCCCCTATCTCTTTTTACCTCTATCTGGCCTTTAGTAACATGTTCTCCAAGCCCTCTTTCCTCATTGCATGTCCCAGCAATTTTGGTTGTCTCTACCTGATGGTCAGTATTAATTTTCTTTTTCGTTTCCATCCTTTACAAAACCTCGTCATTGCTCACATACTGGGTCCATGTTATCCGCATCATCCTTCTGTAGAACAACATTTCAGCTGCTTCTAGGTTTTACTTCATCTTCGAAGATATTGTCCAACATTCACTGCCATATTGAAGACCCGACATCACATAGCAATCCAGGACTCACCTCTTTGTTTCTAGCGAAATTGTCCTGTTTCCGTAATTCTCACATAAGTTGGTTTTTGAGTTTCAATTGACTTTGTACACAGATCATTAAAATATAATGGTATATTAATTAAAAGATTACAGAAATTGATTTTTTTCTAATTTTTATATATTCACTTTGACGACGACGAAGATTAAGCAGCAATCACAATTTTTGATAATATTCTCACTGAGAGAAGGACGACCGTAACACGTTTAGATATAAACTAGCAGTAGTCATGATACCATTTAATCAGAGGACTTATTTAGCCTTCAAAATTCAGTTTACGACGAAAAACACTTATTTGATATCGATACCAGAAATGAAAATTTGACTTACATCCATTCATTTTTCTTTCAGTCTACGGTTTCGCTTTAACTGGAAACAACTATTGCTTTTTAGTCTATCGTGCCAACATCCAAAGAGTCTGATCTCCAGGACCATGGATTAGTTTTAAAGCTTTCATTACACCCAAGCAACGCCGGACTATACTGCTAGTAACATAATATTTAGATTCAGACTATTGTTCTCATCTTTGATGTTGCTGTCACAAACTTTCCGGTCATTGTGCCGACCGGTCTTTATCAGATGTTTATCGTTAGCGCAACCTATATATATATATATATATATATATATATATATATATATATATATATATGGGATATGCGTTGTGGTGTAGTGGATATCCTCTCGGAACGTGAAATCGGAAAGCAAAGTTCGAATTCTTGTTGAGTTCGTTGCATTGAGAAATATATTATTCCGTCGCTTCCCCCTCGAGCTATTGGTTAAATAGCTGGACAGGTTGGGTTCTAAAGCTCTGGTTGGCAAATAGTCTACCATAAAAAGTAATAATAACCTACTGCGTGAAAATATACTGCCCAGTAAGTCATGTCTCTTTCGAGATATGATCATCCAAGCCTGTATCACGTATGGCACTTAACTGAATGATGTATACACACTCCCTGTCCATGAATTGAACTCACAATTATTGTCATCAAATACAGGAAGCAACGATTGAATACACAGGATCGATCATCGACAAAAACTACAAAGGAGGATCTCTTACCAGAATATTTATTAATATTGACTTTGTACACATCGTGGTTCTCTTCAGAGATGTTAACATAGCGTTCTCTTTATTTAGATATTATTTTTCTTCTTTTATGTGCCATGTGCTTCTGAGAAGGTAAGAAATGTATTAAGACATCGGAATAGAGAAAGAGGGTTTCCCCAAATAAAGAAATATTTGAAGACATAAGAACAAAGAGAGATGCTTACGAGAAGGTAATAATCGTATTAAGACATCGGAATAGAGACAGATGCTTTTGAGAAGGTAAGAAATGTAATAAGACTTCGGAATAGAGAAAGATGCTTTTGAGAAGGTAAGAAATGTATTAAGACTTCGGAATAGAGAAAGATGCTTTTGAGAAGGTAAGAAACGTATTAAGACATCGGAATAGAGAAAGAGGGTTTCCCCAAATAAAGAAACATTTGAAGACATAAGAATAGAGAAAAATGCTTTTGAGAAGGTAAGAAATGTATTAAGACATCGGAATAGAGAAAGATGCTTTTGAGAAGGTAAGAAATGTATTAAGACATCGGAATAGAGAAAGAGGGTTTCCGCAAATAAAGAAACATTTGAAGACATAAGAATAGAGAAAGATGCTTTTGAGGAGGTAAGAAATGTATTAAGACATCGGAACAGAGAAAGATGCTTTTGAGAAGGTAAGAAATGTATTAAGACATCGGAATAGAGAAAGAGGGTTTCCCCAAATAAAGAAATATTTGAAGACATAAGAACAAAGAGAGATGCTTACGAGAAGGTAATAATCGTATTAAGACATAAGAATAGAGAAAGATGCTTTTGAGAAGGTAAGAAATGTATTAAGACATCGGAATAGAGAATGAGGGTTTCCCCAAATAAAGAAAAATTTGAAGACATAAGAATAGAGAAAGATGCTTTTGAGAAGGTAAGAAATGTATTAAGACATCGGAATAGAGAAAGAGGGTTTCCCCAAATAAAGAAACATTTGAAGACATAAGAATAGAGAAAGATGCTTTTGAGAACGTAAGAAATGTATTAAGACATCGGAATAGAGAAAGAGGGTTTCCCCAAATAAAGAAACATTTGAAGACATAAGAATAGAGAAAGATGCTTTTGAGAAAGTAAGAAATGTATTAAGACATCGGAATAGAGAAAGATGCTTTTGAGAAGGTAAGAAATGTATTAAGACATCGGAATAGAGAAAGAGGGTTTCCGCAAATAAAGAAACATTTGAAGACATAAGAATAGAGAAAGATGCTTTTGAGAAGGTAAGAAATGTATTAAGACATCGGAATAGAGAAAGATGCTTTTGAGAAGGTAAGAAATGTATTAAGACATCGGAATAGAGAAAGAGGGTTTCCGCAAATAAAGAAACATTTGAAGACATAAGAATAGAGAAAGATGCTTTTGAGAAGGTAAGAAATGTATTAAGACATCGGAATAGAGAAAGATGCTTTTGAGAAGGTAAGAAATGTATTAAGACATCGGAATAGAGAAAGAGGGTTTCCGCAAATAAAGAAACATTTGAAGACATAAGAATAGAGAAAGATGCTTTTGAGAAGCTAAGAAATGTATTAAGACATCGGAATAGAGAAAGATGCTTTTGAGAAGGTAAGAAATGTATTAAGACATCGGAATAGAGAAAGAGGGTTTCCCTAAATAAAGCAACATTTGAAGACATAAGAATAGAGAAAGATGCTTTTGAGAAGGTAAGAAATGTATTAAGACATCGGAATAGAGAAAGAGGGTTCCCCAAATAAAGAAACATTTGAAGACATAAGAATAGAGAAAGATGCTTTTGAGAAGGTAAGAAATGTATTAAGACATCGGAATAGAGAAAGATGCTTTTGAGAAGGTAAGAAATGTATTAAGACATCTGAATAGAGAAAGAGGGTTTCCCCAAATAAAGAAACATTTGAAGACATAAGAATAGAGAAAGATGCTTTTGAGAAGGTAAGAAATGTATTAAGACATCGGAATAGAGTAAGAGGGTTTCCCCAAATAAACATTTGAAGACTTAAGTACAGAGAAAGATGCTTTTGAGAAGGTAAAATGTATTAAGACATCGGAATAGAGAAAGAGGGGTTTCCCCAAATAAAGAAACATTTGAAGACATAAGAATAGAGAAAGATGCTTTTGAAGGTAAGAAATGTAGTAAGACATCGGAATAGAGAAAGAGGGTTTCCCCAAATAAGAAACATTTGAAGACATAAGAATAGAGAAAGATGCTTTTTGAGAAGGTAAGAAATGTATTAAGACATCGGAATAGAGAAAAGGGTTTCCGCAAATAAAGAAACATTTGAAGACATAAGAATGAGGAAGATGCTTTTGAGAAGGTAAGAAATGTATTAAGACATCGGAATAGAGAAAGAGGGTTTCCTGAAATAAAGAAAACATTTGAAGACAAGAATGAGAAAGATGCTTTGAGAAGGTAAGGAAATGTATTAAGACATCGGAATAGAGAAAGAGGGGTTTTCACCCAAAAATTCATAGTGAAAAATTATATAGCAATATATTAAATTTATTTCGGATAAATTATTAAGACATCGCAGTATGGCAAGTCCTTACCGGACAGGAATCAATATATTAAGACATCATCAAACAGAAATATACTTTCCAGAAAGTATGAAGCATATTAAGAATTCGGAAAAGTGAAATATGTTTCAAAGAAAGTAAAAAAAGTATTAAAAGATGAATGAGAATGGTGCTTTTGAAGGTAAGAAATGTATTAAGACATCGGAATAGAGAAAGAGGTTTCCCCAAATAAACATTCGAAGACATAAGAAAAGAGAAAGCTGATTCTAAGAATTTAAAAAATTGATTAAGACATCGAAACAGAAAAAAGGGGTTTCCTCAAATATAGAAACATTAGAAGACATAAGAACAAGAGAGATGTACGAGAAGGTAATAATCGTATTAAGACATCGGAATAGAGAAAGATGCTTTTGAAGAGGTAAGAAATGTATTAAGACCTTCGGAATAGAGAAAGATGCTTTTGAGAAGGTAGGAAATGTATTAAGACATCGGAATAGAGAAGAGGGTTTCCTCGAATAAAAAAAAAAAAACATTTGAAGACATAAGAATAGAGAAAGATGCTTTTGAGAGGTAAAAAATGTATTAAGACATCGGAATAGAGAAAGAGGGTTTCCCCAAATAAAGAAACATTTGAAGACATAAGAATAGAGAAAGATGCTTTTGAAAGGTAATTAATGTATTAAGACATCGGAATAAAGAAAGAGGTTTCCCCAAATAAAGAAAAATTTGAAGACATAAGAACAAAGTGAGATGCTTACGAGGAGGTAATAATCGTATTAAGACATCGGAATAAGAAAGATGCTTTTGAGAAGGTAAGAAATGTGTTAGACTTCGGAATAGAGAAAGATGCCTTTGAGAAGGTAAGAAATGTATTAAGACTTCGGAATAGAGAAAGATGCTTTAGAAGGTAAGAAATGTATTAAGACATCGGAATAGAGAAAGATGCTTTTGAGGAAAGTGAGAAATGTATTAAGACTTCGGAATAGAGAAAGATGCTTTTGAGAAGGTAAGAAATGTATTAGACTTCGGAATAGAGAAAGATGCTTTTGAGAAGGTAAGAAATGTATTAAGACATCGGAATAGAGAAAGAGGGTTTCCCCAAATAAAGAAACATTTGAAGACATAAGAATAGAGAAAGATGCTTTTTGAGAAGGTAAGAAATGTATTAAGACATCGGAATAGAGAAAAGAGGTTTCCGCAAATAAAGAAACATTTGAAGACATAAGAATGAGGAAGATGCTTTTGAGAAGGTAAGAAATGTATTAAGACATCGGAATAGAGAAAGAGGTTTCCGCAAATAAAGAAACATTTGAAGACAAGAATAGAGAAAGATGCTTTTGAGAAGGTAGAGAAATGTATTAAGACATCGGAATAGAGAAAGAGGGTTTTTCACCCAAAAATTCATAGTGAAAAATTATATAGCAATATATTAAATTTATTTCGGATAAATTATTAAGACATCGCAGTATGGCAAGATACTTACCGGACAGGAATCAATATATTCAAGACATCATCAGTGAAACCTACTCCAAGTATGAAGCATGTAAAATTCGGAAAAGTGAAATATGTTTCAAAGAAAGTAAAAAGTATTAAGAGACCGGAATAGAGAATGGTGCTTTTGAGAAGGTAAGAAATGTATTAAGACATCGGAATAGAGAAGAGGGTTTCCCAAATAAACATTCGAAGACATAAGAAAAGAGAAAGCTGATTCTAAGAATTTAAAAAATTGATTAAGACATCGAAACAGAAAAAGAAGGTTTCCTCAAATATAGAAACATTAGAAGACATAAGAACAAAGAAGATGCTTACGAGAGGTAATAATCGTATTAAGACATCGGAATAAGAAAAGATGCTTTTGAGAAGGTAAGAAATGTATTAAGACCTTCGAATAGAGAAAGATGCTTTTGAGAAGGTAGGAAATGTATTAAGACATCGGAATAGAGAAAGAGGGTTTCCTCAAATAAAAAAACATTTGAAGACATAAGAATAGAGAAAGATGCTTTTGAAGGTAAAAAATGTATTAAGACATCGGAATAGAGAAGAAGGGTTTCCCCAAATAAAGAAACATTTGAAGACATAAGAATAGAGAAAGATGCTTTTGAGAAGGTAATTAATGTATTAAGACATCGGAATAAGAAGAGGTTTCCCCAAATAAAGAAAAATTTGAAAGTTTAAGAATAGAGAAAGATGCTTTTGAGAAGGTAAAAATGTATTAAGACATCGGAATAGAGAAAGAGGGTTTCCCCAAATAAAGAAATATTTGAAGACATAAGAACAAAGTGAGATGCTTACGAGAAGGTAATAATCGTATTAAGGAACGCGGAATAGAGAAAGATGCTTTTGAGAAGGTAAGAAATGTATTTGAACTTCGGAATAGAAAGATGCCTTTGAGAAGGTAAGAAATGTATTAAGACTTCGGAATAGAGAAAGATGCTTTTGAGAAGGTAAGAAATGTATTAAGACATCGGAATGAGAAAGATGCTTTTGAAGGTAAGAAATGTATTAAGACTTCGGAATGAGAAAGATGCTTTTGAGAAGGTAAGAAATGTATTAAGACTTCGGAATAGAGAAAGATGCTTTTGAGAAGGTAAGAAATGTATTAAGACATCGGAATAGAGAAAGGGTTTCCCCAAATAAAGAAACATTTGAAGACATAAGAATAGAGAAAGATGCTTTTGAGAAGGTAAGAAATGTATTAAGACATCGGAATAGAGAAAGAGGGTTTCCCCAAATAAAGAAAAATTTGAAGACATAAGAATAGAGAAAGATGCTTTTGAGAAGGTAAAAATGTATTAAGACATCGGAATAGAGAAAGAGGGTTTCCCCAAATAAAGAAATATTTGAAGACATAAGAACAAAGTGAGATGCTTACGAGAAGGTAATATCATCATTAAGACATCGGAATAGAAAGATGCTTTTGAGAAGGTAGAAATGTATTTAGACTTCGGAATAGAGAAAGATGCTTTTGAGAAGGTAAGATATGTATTAAGACATCGGAATAGAGAAAGAGGGTTTCTGCAAATAAAGCTTGTTTGAAGACTTTACAAGAATAGAGAAAAGAATGCTTTTGAGAAATTTTAGAAATGTATTAAGACGTAGATAGAGAAAGATGCTTTTGAGAAGATATAAGATATGTATTAAGACTTCGAATGAGAAAGATGCTTTTGAGGGTAAGAAATAGTAAGACATCGGAATAGAAGAAGATGCTTTTACAAGAGAAGATAGATATGTATTAGACATCGAATAGAGAAAGTTTTAAATAGAAACATTTGAAGACATAAGAATAGAAGAAAGTCCTTTTGAGGTAAAAAGAAATTTATTAAAGAACTACAAATGAAGAAGATGCTTTGAAGGTAAGAAATGTATTAGACATCAGATAGAAAATGCTTTGAAAAATTAAGATATGATAAGACATCGATGAAAAGAAAGTTTCTAAAATAAAAGAAACATTGAAGACATAAGAATAGAGAAAGATGCTTTTGAAAGAGGTAAGAAATATGGTATAGGCCATCAGGAATAAGAAAAGGGTTTACAAAATAAAGAAAAATTCCAAGGTAACAAATGAAGAAAGATACTTTGAAAGTGAAAATAATATTGACATCAAATGAAAGAAGTTTAAATAAAGAAATGTAGAACACGAACAAAGTAGATCTTTGAAAGGTAATAATCGTATTAGACATCGATAGAAGATACTTTTGAAGGTAAAAATGTTGTTGACTTTAGAGATAGAAGAAATTACTTTTGAAGGTAAAAATGTATGTTTCTAAGATGAAAGATGCTTTTGCAGAAGATAAAGTATATTAAAGACATGAATGAAGAAGAAGTTCCCCAAATAAAATATTTGAAAGACCTAGAACAAAGTAGATCTTGCAGAAGATAATAATCGTATTAAGACATCGAATAGAAGATGCTTTGAAGGTAAAAATGTATTTAGACTTCCAGAATAAAGTGCTTTTAGAAGAAATTGAAAGTAATATTAAGACTTCAGACAGAAAGATACTTTTGAAGGTAGAAATGTATTAAGAACTTCGGAATGAAAAGATGCATTTGAAAATTAAAATCTCATTAAAACATCAGATAGAAAAGAGTTTCGATAAACATTTGAAGAAACATAAGAACAAAGAAGAATTTTTGAAGGTAAAAATACATATTAAGGCCATCAGACCGAGAAAGATGCTTTTGAAGGTATAGAAATATTAGACATCAGGAACAGAAAGAAGTTTAAATAAAGAAAACATTTGAAGCATCAGAATAGAAAGATGCTTTTGAAAGTATAGAAATGCTAAGACATCAGATGAGAAAGAGGGACTTTACAAATAAAAAACATTGTAGACACCAAGAACAAAGAAGAAGAATACGCTTACGAAGGTAAGAAATGTATTAGAACTTATCAGATAGAGAAAGAGGGTTACAATGAAAATATTTGAAGACATATGACCAGAGAAAAGATGCTTTTGAGAAGGTAAGAAATATGTATTTAGACATCGGAATAGAAGAAAGAAGGTTTCCCAAAAATAAAAAAACATTGCAAGGCATAAGAATAGAGAAAGTACTTTTGAGAGGTAAGAAATGTATTAAGACATCGGAGCTAAAGAGAGAAAGAGGGTTTCCCAAATAAAAGAGAAACATTTGAAGACATAAGAATAGAGAAAGATGCTTTTGAGAAATTAAAGATGTGTTAAGACATCGGAATAGAAGATGCTTTTGAGAAGGTAAGAAATGCATTCAGACTTCGGAATAGAAGAAAGATGCTTTTGAGAAGGTAAGAAATGTATTAAGACTTCGGAATACAGAAAGATGCTTTTGAGAAGGTAAGAAATGTATTAAGACTTCGGAATAGAGAAAGATGCTTTTGAGAAGGTAAGAAATGTATTAAGACTTCGGAATAGAGAAAGATGCTTTTGAGAAGGTAAGAAATGTATTAAGACATCGGAATAGAGAAAGAGGGTTTCCCCAAATAAAGAAATATTTGAAGACATAAGAACAAAGTGAGATGCTTACGAGAAGGTAATAATCGTATTAAGACATCGGAATAGAGAAAGATGCTTTTGAGAAGGTAAGAAATGTATTTAGACTTCGGAATAGAGAAAGATGCTTTTGAGAAGGTAAGAAATGTATTAAGACTTCGGAATAGAGAAAGATGCTTTTGAGAAGGTAAGAAATGTATTAAGACATCGGAATAGAGAAAGATGCTTTTGAGAAGGTAAGAAATGTATTAAGACTTCGGAATAGAGAAAGATGCTTTTGAGAAGGTAAGAAATGTATTAAGACATCGGAATAGAGAAAGAGGGTTTCCCCAAACAAAGAAACATTTGAAGACATAAGAATAGAGAAAGATGCTTTTGAGAAGGTAAGATATGTATTAAGACATCGGAATAGAGAAAGAGGGTTTCCCCAAATAAAGAAACATTTGAAGGCATCGGAATAGAGAAAGATGCTTTTGAGAAGGTATGAAATGTATTAAGACATCGGAATAGAGAAAGAGGGTTTCCCCAAATAAAAAAAAATTTGTAGACATAAGAATAGAGAAAGATGCTTTTGAGAAGGTAAGAAATGTATTAAGACATCGGAATAGAGAAAGAGGGTTTCCCCAAATAAAGAAATATTTGAAGACATAAGAACAAAGAGAGATGCTTACGAGAAGGTAATAATCGTATTAAGACATAAGAATAGAGAAAGATGCTTTTGAGAAGGTAAGAAATGTATTAAGACATCGGAATAGAGAATGAGGGTTTCCCCAAATAAAGAAAAATTTGAAGACATAAGAATAGAGAAAGATGCTTTTGAGAAGGTAAGAAATGTATTAAGACATCGGAATAGAGAAAGAGGGTTTCCCCCAAATAAAGAAACATTTGAAGACATAAGAATAGAGAAAGATGCTTTTGAGAACGTAAGAAATGTATTAAGACATCGGAATAGAGAAAGAGGGTTTCCCCAAATAAAGAAACATTTGAAGACAATAAGAATAAAGAAAGATGCTTTTGAGAAGGTAAGAAATGTATTAAGACATCGAAATAACGAAATATGCTTTCCAGAATTAAAGAAAATTATTAAGAGATAAAAATATATGCTTTACAGAATGTCAAAAAGGTAATAATACATCGGAATAGTGATAAGCCCCTTACAGAAGGTAAGAAACATTTTAGGACGTCGCAATACTGGAAGATGCTTTCAAGAAATTGGAAATAAAATATAGCAAGAGAAAGATTGTTTCAAGAAAGAAAGAAACATTTCAAGACATCGAGGTATAGGGAGGTGCTTTCCAGTAGGTAGGAAACGTTTTAGACATAGGAAGAGAAAAAAACTCTCCAGAAAAAATAAAGAAATATATTGAGATGTCGAAATAGTGAAAGATATTTTCCAGAAACTAAGAAACGGATTAAGATATCGGAATAGAGTAAGATAATTTCTAGAAAGAAAGGGAATATTAAGAAACAGGAATAGAAAAATACACTTTCTATCAAATTCGTTGGTTGTTTTGTTTTTATGGCATATCAACCTCGGCGGGTCATTTATTGCCAACTAAATTTTTATTTATTTGTTGCTGGTAATACCTTTTTCTTTCAACAATTTATTGTTATTTTATATAAGATTTGTGTCTAGTAATACTTTTTTCTTTTCGAGTATCAAGATTCATTGGGATTTGTTTTTGAGGGCAGGGTCCCCAAGTTCTACCCTTGTTATTTAACCCATAACTGGAGGGAAGGGACGGATTATTACCTTTCTCAAGGGTACCAGTGCTTAAGTGAATGCAGGGTATTCAACTGGAATTCGAACTCGGCTCACCGATTTCTCTTTCCGAGCCGATATCCACTGCACCACAACGCACATCCGTCACTATACGCTTACAGCACCTGGTATTTTCAAGCGGTCAGCCATCTAAGTACTGACCAGGCTCAACGTTGCTTAACTTCGGTGATCGAGCGAGAACTGCTGTATTCAACGTGATATGGCCGTAAGCCGTTCTATCAAGATAGAATGCTACTAAGACATCGGAAGAGAGAATGATGCTTTCCACAAATTAAGAAAAGTATTTAGATATCGGAATAGAGAAAATTGGCTTGTAGAAAATAAAAAACATTTTAGGATATGAGAATAGAAGCAGTTGCATTTCAGAGTGTAAAAAACTTATTAATACCTCGGAATAGATCAAGATGGCTTTCAGAAAATAAGAAAAGAATTAAGACATTGGAATAAAAAAATGATTTCTAGAATTTAAGAAATGCATTAAGATATCGGAATAGACAAAAATCTTTTCTGTATGAAGCTGTAGCGGATAAGAAATTCTTCTTCACTTTTACAAAAATTCTCTATGACGTGTGAAGTCCTGGTTTTCCGAAAAAGAAAAAAAGATTGACCAAGTGCTTAACAAAAAAAGTCGAAACCAGATTTCGCAAGTAGGTGTTAAAATGATTTTTGACCAATGGGAGCGACTTACAAGATTTGAAGACTTAGCGATCCAGTGCTAAATTTAAAAGAACAATATAAATCAATAATTTTCAGGTCCTCACCTCCTCAGCAGAAAGGCTGAATGATTTGCACGGAGATTCTCGAACAATTCGAGTCTGGACTCGTCTGGGGTTTTTACACCCGACTTCTCACCTAGAACTGAGGCTCAACTGAATGACGTCCACATTACACCCTCGCTTGTCTCTAGGATAATCTCAAAACTTGACCCCCACAAAGCGAGTGGAGGGGACGGAATCCCAATCATAGTCTTAAAGAAATGTGCACCTGAACTCTCCTCTGTCCTTTCTAGAACACAGGCTCCTCTCGGACAAGCAGTATGGTTTCCGCTTCACCAGGTCTACTGCCGATATGCTAACGTCCATCACCGAGTATATATAACAGGCACTCGACAGGAGTGCCGAAGACCGAACCGTTGCCTTGGATATCTCTAAAGCGTTCGACAGAGTTTGTCATGCTGGCCTTCTATGCAAACTGCGGAGCTATGGTATAGCTGGACAATTGTTTGAATTAATCCAGTCATTCCTATCTAACCGCACATTGAAAGTGGTATTAAACTGACATGCCTCCCAGAGCTACCATACGAACGCGGGTGTCCCTCAAGGCTATATCCTAGGTCCAACGCTCTTTCTCTATCTACATTAATGATCTCCCCGATACCATAATATCCCAAGTAGGTATGTACGCCGATGACACCACAGTTTACTCTCGCCTCGATCAAACATCTGGTATGGGCGACAAAGCTATCCTTGCAGCCGAGCTTAAAAAGGACCTTCAATCCGTAGTGGACTGGGGCAAGAAATGGCTCGTAAACTTTAATGCTTCTAAAACGAAGCTACTATCAATTAACCATCATAGACAACCGCACCTACCTCCCATTAGCATGGACCAAGCTTGCCTCCCAGAGAGTAAAGCACTGCGCCTCCTTGGTCTCACACTTTCAGTGGATCTCAAGTGGAATGATTATATCGAATCCATTGCTAAATCCGCTGCTATGAAAGTCGGTTCTCTGTGCAGGGCCTGGAGGATTTTTTCCGTCTGAATCTATCCTGCACATTTATAAATCTACCATCTGCCAGTGCATTGAGTACTGTTGCCATATCTGGTCGGGTGTCCCTGCTATTCTCCTTGCGCTTCTCGACAAGGTACAGCGGAGGGTCTGTAATGTGATCGATACTGACTTGACAGACCGCCTGGAGTCTCTCTCTCACCGGCGCGACGTGGCTTCCCTGTGTCTCTTCTATAAATACTTCCATGGCTTCTGCTCCGATGAACTTAGATCACTGGTGCCCCCTAGGTTCGAATTTGCATGAGATACTAGATTAGCAATTAGATCCCACCCTTTTACAGTGAAACCGATAAAATGCAACCGCAACTTCTACTCCAACAGTTTCTTTTCTCGTACTTCCCGACTGTGGAATTCCCTTCCACGTGACTGCTTCCCCGACGGCTACAATCTCCAGGAGTTTAAATGTCATGTCAATAGACACCGCCTAACACACTAACTCGCTCCCATTGTTTCAAACACTCTTCCCGCCCACCCAACTACCTATCACCCCCCTTCTGACATTTCCTATATCTAACCACTCTTTCTATTTACTTTCCCCTATGTAGCCCCAAGCACAACAGTGGCAGTAGAATGCCTTGCTTGGAGTGAAACGATTAATAAAAATAAATAAATGATCTCGGCGTCACTCAAGAAACAGATGGGAGCCGAGAGACGAAAGAACTAAAATGTAACCACTTTCAAATCGACCTGGAGATAACGTCAGATCGCACCTTGTTTTCTGTCTCTTTTTCCTTGTCTATTTCAACAATTACTACTAGAAGATTTAGTACGAACTCTACCCTTAGTCTCTGAATAATGTTTCTAATTGAACATTAACTTCTACAACTTATGTTATTCCTCCTTTTAATAAATTTCTATTTTAAAATGCAAAATGTATATTTTATTCTTCTTACGCTATTCTACACAATTCCACATATTCCAACCTGCTGACAACCAACCTTCTAATGAAAACCTGATAATATTTTTGATAATTATAATTCAGCATAAAACTTGTAAACTGTAGAGAATTCAGTTAAGTATGACACCATTAACCAACTCCCTAAGCCACAATGCTTTCCAGAATGTAGGGTATAAAGAGATCTGATTAGGGAAATATGATTTTCAAAATGTAAGAAACGTATTAAGACATCGGATGTGCGTGGTGGTCCAGTGGATATCGGCTCGGAACAAGAAATCGGAGAGCCGAGTTCGAATTCCTGTTGAATTCATTGGATTCACTTACGCACAAATACCCTTGGGAAACGTATTAATCCGTCTATTCCTTCCAGTTATGGGTTAAATAACAGGACAGATTGGATTCTATAGCCTTGGTCAGCAACCAGTCTACCGCAGAAAGCAATGGCAACTTACTGCGGGATAATCTTCTGCCCAGTCAGTCATGTCTCTTTCAAGACATGATCGCCCAAGCCTGGTTCACGTATGGCACTTAACTGACTAACTGAATATAATAGATGGAATTAGGATTAAGGCTTTTACTGGTCATAAAGAGGGGGATCGGTTTACTAATGTTATGAAGTAATAAATTGATACCCCTCTAATTACTACGTAATAATATGATACATTTATTCTCCCTCTAGCTATTAGGCAAATAATAGGACAGATTGGATTCTATAGCCTTGGCTGACAACCAGTCTACAGCAGAAAGCAATGGCAACCTACTGCGGGATAATCTTTTGCCCAGTGAGTCATGTCTCTTTCGAGACATGATCACCCAAGCATGTTTCATGTATGGCACTTAACCGACTGACTGATTAAGACATCGAAATAGAAAACGATGAACTCTAAAATGTAAAATATGTCGTTAACACATAAGAAAGAAGATAGATGTTTTGCAGAAAGTCAGAAATATCGTAATAGAGAAAACATTTTCCAGCGAGTAAGAAAAACCTCTAAACATCGCAAATAGAAAGATGATTACGAGAAATTAAGTAAAGTTTCAAGATATCGCCATAACAAAAGTTGCTTTTCAGAAAATAAAAAAGGTATTAAACAAGGAAATAGAGAAAGATGCTTTCCAGAAGTTAAGAAATCTATTAAGACATTGCAATAAAAAAAAAGATGAACTCTAGAATGTAAAAAGGTAGTTAACGCATCGGAAAAGTGCCAGATGTTTTCCAGAAAGTCGGAAAATATGTATGACATCGGAAAAGCTTTTCCAGCAAGTAAGAAAAATATATAAATATCGCAAATAAAAAGATGATTTCGAGAAAGTAGGAAACATTTTAAGATATCTCAATAAAGAAAGGTGCTTTTCAAAAAGTAAGAAAGGTATTAAAACAACGGAATAGAGAAAAGAGAATGAAACATTTCAAGATATAAGAATATCAAAAGATCTTTTCCAGAAGGTAAGAAAACTTTTAGACATCGGAAAAGAGAAGAAATGTATTATGCTATCGGAATAGCAAAGGAGGATTTCCGAAAGAAAGAAAAGTATTAAGATATCGGACAAAAGAAATACGCTTCCTAGAATATAAAAACTATAATAAGACATCAAACTACAAAAATGTGTCATGGAGCAAGTGGGTAACATATTAAAATCTGAATAGCGAAAGTTGTTTTTCAGAAATTAAGTTATTAAGTGAGCGAAATAGTAAAAGATGCTTTCCAGAATGCAAGTAATGTATAAAGACAGATGCATTCCAGAGTGTAAGAAACGTATTAATACATGAAAAAAGATAAAGATGGTTCCCAGAATATAAAAAAATAATGAACACTTTGGGATAAAGAAAATGATTTCTACAATGTAAGAGACCTATTAAGATCAGAACAGAGAAATAATATTCTTTAAAAGAAAGAAATGTATTAAGAGATCGCAATATAGACTGATGCTTTCCAGGATGCCAGTCAGTAAAGTGCCTTACGTGATACATGCTTTGGGCGATCATGTCTCGAAAGAGACATGACTGACTAGGCCAAAGATTATCCCGCAGTAGGTTGCCATTGCTTTCCGTGGTAAATTAGTTGCCAGCCAAGGCTATAGAACCCACTATGTCCTATTATTAAACCCATAACTGGAGGGAAGAAAGGGTATTTGTGCGTAAGTGAATGCAAGGAATTCAACTGGAATTCGAACTCGGTACCCCGATTTGTCATTCCGAGCTGATATCCACTGCACCACGATGCACATTCAAGAATGTACGTAACGGTTTAAGATATCGAAATAGGGAAAGATACATTCTAGAAAGTAGGCAACGTGTGTCAGACGTCAAAGTTTTTTAAAATATGTTTCCTGAGCAATAAGAAATGTATTAAAGTAATACAATAGAAAAAGATGCTTCCCAGAAATTATGAAAAGTTTTAAATAGGGAAAATGTTTTAAATAGGGAAAGATACATTCTAGAAAGTAGGCAACGTGTGTCAGACGTCAAAGTTTTTCAAAAAATGTTTTCTGGTCAATAACGAATGTATTTAAGTAATACAATAGAAAAAGATGCTTCCCAGAAATTATGAAATGTTTTAAATAGGGAAAATGTTTTAAATAGGGAAAATGTTTTAAATAGCGAAAATGTTTTAAATAGGGAAAGATACATTCTAGAAAGTAGGCAGTGTGTGTCAGACGTCAAAGTTTTAAAAAAATCTTTTCTGGGCAATAAGAAATGTATTAAAGTAATACAATAGGAAAAGATGCTTCCCAGAAATTATGAAATGTTTTAAAACATCAGAATAGAAAAAGATTATTTCCAAAACGACAGAATTATTCAAGATATCGGAATACAGAAAGATGCTTTCCATTCTCTAACACAGGGGCCGGCTATTCATTCGACACCACGAGCCGGATCGCGTTATAATGACCGGTTGCAGGCCGGACGAAGGCCATTAATGAAAAATTAAGGAAAATTGCATATGCAGACCACTGTCAATCTAAATATTCAAAACCATAATGAAAATAAACATTGAGAAATCAGAAAAACCAAAAGAAAATCTAAAATTAAAAATCACCTCAGAAAAATTACTTTGCCTCAAGGAACGTCAAAATACTTCAAAGTGAAAAAATCAACCGAAGTGAAATGGATGAAATTATGACGTGCAGGTTTGAAACTGTTATTGAAAATTGTACCACAAACGTGCCACACACAAACAAAACAAAAACGAAACATATATACCCATACATACGAGTACAAATAGTTGCAAACATATACACTTACCTATGATAATAACATGTCCCATTAAAAGATTCTAGCAACTTACATAGGGAAAGTGGCAGGGGTAAGCGATGGGGGTCACTTTTGAAGGAATGAAATAGAAAGCCGACTAAGACAACAGTCTTCGTTTGAAGATGTCTCCGCCTAATGTCTGTCGCCGGTCGGTCGGTCAAATCGGCTCTCAGTTTTTATGTTTATTTTTTACGCAGAAATGGAGGTGATTGGGTTTTGATCGTGTTTTTGTGGACGTAGTATTCAAATTCGGTTGGGTGATCATAGTAAGATAACAGCAGGTCTTTTGTTGAATTCAAAAGACTCCTCTCTCATGTTAAAAACAAAGACATTGGTAATCAGGCTCGCAGGCCGGTCAAAATGCCTTTGCAGGCAGGAGGGTGACGACCCTTGCTCTAAGATAAGTATTAAGACATAAGAATAGAGGAAGATAGTTTGCAGTAATAAGGAAATATATAAAGACACCGGAAGTGAGAAAGTATCTTTTCTAAATGTAAGAAAGCTGTTAAGACATCGAAATTGATAACAATGCTTACCTATAAGGTAAGATAAGAATTATGATATCGATATAGAAAAAAGGCTCCCCGAGGCAGTAAGAATGTTATTAAAACATAGAAGTAAGGAAAGATTCATTTTAGAAAGAAGAATGTATTAAGATATCGGAATTGAGAAATATGCTTTCCAGAAAGTAAGAAAAGTATTAAGACATTAGAACAGAAAAAGTTGCTTTCCAGAAAATAGGCAACATGTAATGAGATCGAAATAGGAAAAGAACTTTTCCAGGAAGTAATGGAATTATGAAGACACCGAAATTAAGAAAGACGGTCTCTAGAGTATGAAATCATTTTAAGATATCAGGATAGAGAAATATGCTTTTCACAAAGGAAGAAAGGTATAAAACCACCTGAATATAGAAGAAGGTTTTCCAGAAATTAAGAAAGGCATAACGATGTCGACATAAAGAAATTTCCGAGTTCGAATTCCAGTTGAATTCATTGTATTCACTTACGCGCAAATACCCTTGGGAAAGGTATTAATCCGTCTATTCCTTCCAGTTATGGGTTAAATAACAGGACAGATTGGGTTCTATAGCCTTGGCTGGCAACCACTCTACCGCAGAAAGCAATGGCAACCTACTGCGGGATAATCTTCTGCCCAGTCAGTCATGTCTCTTTCGAGACATGATCGCCCAGGCGTGTTTCACGTATGGCACTTAACTGACTGACTGACTCCCCAAAATAGTTACCGTGTTGTTGTAGAGGAATATCCTATCCTACCCAGGAATGGATGTGGTTCGGTCTATAAAAGACTGTGACTAGAGCGAACTAGTAGCATTCGTCTCTAGACTGACGACTCTATGACACTGTCAGCTCTCTGTCTTTGGGTAGAGAGTGCTCTCTGCTTCCGAGCAGAGAGCACTAACCCAGTCGTGGTTCCGCCAAAGAGTAGAATCACGACTAGGGAAAAATAGACAGAAATTTTTTGGCCTGGCTATATAGCCGGGAAGACCCACAATAAATAGACCTTGTGTACATCTAGCCTTGCGTGGGAAGGTTGGTAAATACAGTATTCGTCACTAGACGGGCAACGCTCGCGTTTGACGGCTTTGCGCACTGTCGAGCCCTCTGCTTTCGGGCGGAGAGCATTGACCCAGTATTGACAACGCCAAAGGGTGGAGTCACGACTGGGGTAAATTAGACAGAAATGTTTGGCCGGGCTATATGGCCTGGAGGATTCCACTTTAAAAAGGCCTTGTACCGCATTTTGCCCTGAGTGGGAAGGCGAATAAATATTCATACGTCACTAGACGGGAAGCATCCTTTACTAGACGGACGCATACGTCCTAGGCAGAGACATTTTCTACTTGATTGTTATACCTGTTACTATTCGTTGCTGTTCTTGTATGTCTATTGGTTTATTGTTCTGTGGTATAATAAATCTCTTATAATCGATCTTCAGTGTTAAGTATTATTTTTGCACTATTCTTTTCCCTGATTATCCCTTCTCGGGATCACGTATTAAAACTTTTCCTTAAAGAGGGAGGCTTTCCAGGACGTAAGAAAAGTTTTAAAACATCGCAAGATAGAAATATGCTTTCCACAAAGTAAGAAACGTGCAAAGTTATCAGAATAGAGGAAGATAATAATTTTCTGCAGTAAGCAACTTATTAGGACGCCGGAATAGAAAAATATGCTTTCCAGAAATAAGCAACGTGTTATGACATCGTCATTAAAAACGTTTTTTTTTTTAGAAAATTGTTGTGTAGTTGTAGCGAAATTTCGCCGCAAAGTTTTAGTGACCGGTGTGGTGAGACGTTAGACACGGAACACAAGAGATAGGTTCAAAACAGTATATTACTATAACAAGAAACAAGATAATCTGAGCAAGTGTTAATAATAAGTAAATCAGTCAGTCAGTTAAGTGCCATACGTGATACACGCTTAGGCGATCATGTCTCGAAAGAGACATGACTGACTGGGCAGAAGATTATCCCGCAGTAGGTTGCCATTGCTTCCTGCCGTAGACTGGTTGCCAACCAAGGCTATAGACTGGTTGCCGACCAAGACTATAGAACCCAATCTGCCCTGTTATTTAACCCATAACTGGAAGGAATAGATGGATTAATACGTTTCCCAAGGGTATTTGCGCGTAAGTGAATGCAATGAATTCAACTGGAATTCGAACTCGGCTCCCCGATTTCTCATTCCGAGTGGATATCCACTGCACCACAACGCACATCCGCAGGTATTTTTACGCTTCTTATTGGCTATCGTCAACCGCCGTTAACTGCTTTAACTACCTTCGTTAACTGCTCTTAATTGCCTTTCCCGAAATCACGTAGGTAACTATATATAACAAAATAAAGAGTTATTTCCTCGTAGGAGGGCACCATAAGAAAAAGGAGCAACGTTTTACGTCTAAGGAGTCGAGAAACATACATTCCTGAATGTGTGCAGCATATTGAGACATTAAAATAGAGAAAGATGTTTTCACAAAGCTGCTTTCTAGCATGAATGTAACGTATGAAAACATCGGAGAAGAAAAATTCCAGAAAATATTCCAAGACATTGGAATAGACAAAGGTGATTCTTCTTCTTTTTGCCCTGTCCCTTCAGGACGTAGGCGATCATGGTTCTCCATGTTTCCCTATCCCTTGTGGCTCTTAGTATGTTTGCTTCTGTTGCTCCTGACAACCCCCGTTCCGTCATCCACCTGATCAGGCCCTGCAAATATGTTATTCGCTGCCTTCCTCTGTCTCTCTTTCCTTCTATCTGGCCATTCAGTATCAGGTTCTCCAGGCTCTCCTTCCTCATTGCGTGTCCGAGGAATTTCAGTTGTCCCTTCCTGATGCTCAGTTTTAATTTCCTTTTTGTTGCCATTCTTTCCAATACCTCATCGTTGCTTGCATGCTCAGTCCACGACATCCGCAGCATCCTTCTGTAGAGCCACATTTCCGCTTCCAGTTTTGTTCTCATTCTCGATGAAATTGTCCAGCATTCACTGCCGTATTGAAAAACTGACATCACATAGCAATCCAGCACTCTTTTCTTTGTTTCTATTCAGATTTTCCTGTGTCTTAATACTTTACTCAGCTTCTGGAACACGTTCTTTGCCATGCCGATTCGCCTTCGGATCTCTGTGTCGCACTTTCCATCTCCTGTTAGAACAGTTTCTCGGTATTTAAATTTAAATTTTTGTACTTGACCTAAATGTAATTAACGTATTAATATCTCGGAATTAAAAAAGAATACCTTCCAGAAAGTAAGCAAATCATTAAGACGTAGGAATCTAGAATGATGCTTTCTTGAAAAGAAATAAATATATTAAGACAACAATATTGTGAAATATGTATTCCAGACGCTATGAAAAGTATCAGTGGAATAGAGATATACGATTTCCAGAAAGTAAAATGGGTATTAAGACCTCGAACTAGAGAATGATGCTTTCCTAAAAGTATGCAATGGATTAAGACATCGGAATAGCGAAAAGTAATTCCAGTATGTAAACAACTTCTGAAGACACTGGAATAAGAAATAGTGTTTTACAGCGAGCATGTGAGCAATGATGAGGTCTTAAAAAGGATGGAAACGAAAAGGAGATTAATACTGAGCATCAGGAAGAGACCATTGAAGTTCCTGGGAAATGCAATGAGGAAGGAGGGCTTGGAGAACCTGATACTAACAGGCCAAATAAATGGTAAAAGAGACTAGAGAAAGCAGCGGATAACATATTTGAAGGACTAGATCAGGTGGATGACAGAACGAGGGTTGCATGGGGCAACAGGAGAAAGCGTGCTAAGAGCTACCAGGGATAGGGAGATGTGGAAAGCCATCATCGTTTACGTCCTGAAAGAACGTAAACGATGATGTCTTATAGAAGATGGTGGCTTATAGAAGAAGATGATGGCTTATAGAAGAAGAATCAACATATTAAGACATCGTGACAGAGAAAAATATTTTCCATAATTAAGAGATCTATTAATTCTTCAGTATAGAGAGAAAGATGCTTTGTAGAATGCAAGTAATGTATAAAGACATCGGAATAAAAAAATGCTTTCAAACAACTGAGCAACATTTTGATATCGAAAAAGAGAAAGATGCTTTCCAGAAAGCAAGAAGCGTGTTAACACATAGCTATAGTGAAACTTTCTTTCAAGAAAGTAACGGATGAAAATACCGAAGGAGGGATTGGTACTTTTGAGGAATTAAACAACGTATTAAGATATGGAAATAGGAAAATATGCATTTCAGATATGATTAACGGGTGAAAGCATCGATATAGAAAATGTTGCTTTACAGAAAATAAATAACGTATTAAGCAACCTTTTTAAAACATGGGTATAGTGAAAAATGTAGGCAACATATTAACTCATCAGAATAGAGAAAGATGCTTTCAAGAAGGTAATTAATGTATTAATTCATCGTAACCGAGAAAGATGCTTCCTTGAAAAAACGTAGTAAGACATCTGAATAGAAAATCGTGATTATCAAAACTAAGCAAAGTATTAAAAAATCGGAATAGAAAAACAGTCAGTCAGTTAAGTGCCATGCGCGATACACGCTTTGGGCGATCATGTCTCGAAAGAGACATGACTGACTGGGCAGAAGATTATCCCGCAGTAGGTTGCCATTGCTTTCTGCGGTAGATTGGTTGCCAACCAATGCTATAGAAGCCAATCTGTCCTGTTATTTAACCCATAACTGCAAGGAATAGGCGGATTAATACCTTTCCCAAGGGTATTTGTGCGTAAGTGAATGCAAGGAATTCAACTGGAATTCGAACTCGGTTCCCCGATTTCTCGTTCCGAGTCGATATCCACTGCGCCACAGCCCACATCCTGTTCTGAAATTAAGCAACATATTAAGATATGGAAATAGAAACCGATTGCTTTTCAGATATGATAAACGTGTCAAAATATCGAAATAAAGTTGCTTTACAGTATGTAAATAAGGTATTAGTAAACATTTAAAACGTGGGTATAGTGAAAAATGTAGGCAACATATTAACTCATCAGAATAGAGAAAGATGCTTTCAGGAAGGTAATTAATGTATTAATTCATCACAACCGAGAAAGATGCTTCTTTCTTGACGATATGTGAATAGAAAAACATGATTACCAAAACTAAGCAACGTATTAAAAAATCGGATCAGAGAAACATGCTTTCCAGGAATTAAGCAACATTTTAAGATATCGGAATAGAGAATAATGATTTCCTGAAAGCAAGAAGCGTTTAAAAAGATAGGAATAGGGAAATTTGCTTCGAGAAAGTAACGCATGATAATATCGAAAGAGAGAAAGGTGTTTTCGAGATATTAAGAACATATTAAGATATGGAAATAGGAAACGATTGCTTTTCAGATATGACTAACGTGTCAAAGCATCGAAATTGAAAAAAAATGCTTCATAGAATGTAAATAAAGTATTAGTAAACATTTAAAACGTGGGTATAGAGAAAAAATGTAGGCACCATATTAAGTCATCAGAATAGAGAAAAAATCTTTCCAGAATGTAATTAACGTATTAAGTCATCGTAACAGAAAGAAGGGACCACGTCCCAGTCATCTGCAAACTAAAAGTGAAACTCCAAAGACTGAAGAAGCCCAACACATCACCAAGGCTGCAATACGACACGCTAGAGGACAACCTCACCCTGCAGAAAGAATACAATAACAGCGTGAAAAAGAAATATGAAGAACAAATTGGAAAAGTTTACTCAAAATGGGATTCACTAAAAGAAGCGATGGTGACCTCAGCGAACAACATAGCTCCAACGGAAATCAGACGTAGAAGAAAAAAACGAGTGAATGACCGAAGAGATCCTCCACATGATGTAAAGGAGACAAAAAATAACGCCAAGACACGGAGCAGTGTACAAGTAACTTCACAGGGAGATTAGGAACAAATGCAGACAAGCCAAAGAGGAATCGCTCAAAAACAAATGTGCAGAAGTAGAGAGACTGAGCAGTAACAACAAAAAGAGATGCATAAAAAGATAAGAGAACTGACAGGACAAAAAACCTGCTCCTCAACAGGATGCATAAAATCCAAGGATGGAACAATCATATTAGAGAAAGAGGAAATACTCCAGCGATGGGAAGAATATATGAAGGATCTCTTTTGCGACAAGAGAGAACAACCGAGAATACACAAGGAGATGGATGGGCCGGAAATACTAAAATCCGAAGTGGAAGCCGCAATGGCCAAAATGAACAGAAACAAAGCACCTGGCCCAGATGGCATAGTGATAGAGCTGCTGACAGCCTTAGAAGAATATGGTATAGAAAAGATTACCGACATAATAAACAAAATTTATAGCAGCGGAATAATACCAGACGACCTATGCAAGTCCATATTTATAGAACTGCCGAAGTAACCTGGTGCAAACGAGTGCTAACTACACAGAACTATCAGCTTAATGAGTCACATTACAAAACTGATTGTCAGAATCCTGATGAATAGAGCGAGAAGCAGAATCAGGCCAGAGATAGGGCAGGAACAGTGCGGGTTCGTCAAGGACACTGGAACAAGAAACGCCATATTCATGATTAGGACGCTCTCTGAAAGGGCATTACAAATGAAGAAAGACTTGTACCTATGCTTCATTGACTACACGAAAGCATTCGACAAGATACGACACAAAGAATTGATGGAGATGCTAGGCAGTCTCGATATTTTCGGGAAAGACTTAAGAATAATCAAGAATCTCTACTGGCAGCAAACGGCCTGCATACGGACAGGTAACGATCTCAGTAAATAAACAAAAATAGAAAAAGCATAAGACAAGGATATGTCTTTTCACCGGATTTTTTCAACCTATATTTTGAGGACCCTAGATGACACGCCAGGATTTGTTATTGGAGACCACAACCTGAACAACATAAGGTATGCGGACCATACATTGCTGATTGCGGATACTGAAAGGGAACTACAAGACCTCATACAGAAATTAGCAGTGGAGAGTGACAAAAAGGGACTACAAATAAACTTTAAGAAAACTGAGTGCATGGTCGTCAGCAAAAGATACAACCCAAAATGCCAAATACAGGTGGGAGATAACAAAATCAAGCAAGTACAAAAATTTAAGTACCTATGAAGTGTTCTAAGAGAAGGCGAATTGGCATGGCAAAGGATGCGTTCCAGAAGATGAGCAAAATACTAACACACAGGAAAATCTCAATAGAAACAAGGAAAAGAGTGCTGGACTGCTACGTGATGTCAGTTCTTCAAAACGGCAGTGAATAATGGACAATATCATCGAAAATGAGTACAAAACTAGAAGCGGCCGAAATGTGGTTCTACAGAAGGATGCTGCGGATATCGTGGACTGAACATGCAAGCAACGATGAGATGTTGGAAAGAATGGCAACAAAAAGGAAATTGATACTGAGCATCAGGAAGATAAAACGGAAGTTCCTGGGACACGCAATGAGGAAGGAGAGCCTGGAGAACATAATACTGACTGGTCAGATAGAAGGAAGGAGAGACAGAGGAAGGCAGCTGATAACATATTTGCAGGACCTGATCAGGTGGATGACGGAACGGGGGTTGTCAGGAGCAACAGGAACAAACATACTAAGAGCCACAAGGGATAGGGAAACATGGAGAACCATGATCGCCTACGTCCTGAAGGGACAGGGCACATAGAAGAAAAACTGAGGCTTCCTTGAAAAAACGTATTATGACATCTGATTAGAAAAGCATCATTCTCAAAACTAAACAAAGTATTAAAACATCGAAAATGGAAAGAATACTTTCCAGAAAGCCATATATTAAGATGTCGGAACAGAGAAAAATGCTTTCTATAATGTAAGTAGCGTATGAAGTCATCGGAATAGAGAAAGTTGCTTTCAAAAATAAGAGATGTATTAAGATATCAGAAAAGCAAAAGATGCTATCCAGAAAGTAAGTAAAGCATTCAGAGAAATATTCTTTCCAGAAGCCAGAAACTTGGTAAGACAGAGGAATATTAAAACTGGCTTTCGAGAAAGTATATTTTATAACAGAATTAAGCAACGTATTAATAAATCAGAATAGAGAAAGATACTTTCATGAATGGAAGTAACGTATGAAGACATCGGAAAAGGAAAAGTGATTTCCACAATGTAACATTTTCCAGACACTGGAATAGACAATAATACTTACCTAAAACTTGTTAACATATTAGGACATCAGAATGGAGGAAGAATTTCTTAGCATATAAGCAACTTATTATAACATCGGAATCGAGAAAAATGCTTTCGTATATAAAAGTAATGTATAAAAATATCGGAAAAAGAAAGGTACTTTTCACAATGTAAGTAACACTTCTAGACCTTGGAATAGACAATAATACTCCCTAAAAGTTGTTAACACATGAAGACATCGGAACTGAGAATCACTTTTATAGCATGTAAGCAACTGATTATGACATCGCAATAGAAAAAGATGTTTTTCATAATATGAGCAAATTTTTAAGACCTCAGTATAGATAATAATGCTTTCAAGAATGTTATCGATGTATTAAGACATCGGAATATGGAATGATTCTCTTTGGAAAGTAAGCAACTGATTAAGACATTGGAAGAGACAACGATGATTTGCAGATAATAAGTAACTGATGAAGACATCGAAATTCTGCTATATATTTTCCAGAATATAAGCAACGTATTAGACTTTGAAAATATACTTTCCAGACTATAAGTAACGTATTGGGATTTGGATAAAATATACTTAATATACGAATATAAGTAACGTATTTGGAATCGAATAATGTGCAGCATAATAAGACATACAGAATAGAGACATATTCTTTCCACAACGTAAACAACATATAAAAACATCCATACTGAGAAAAATGTTGTAAGTAAGCAACCTATTATGACATCCGAATAAAGTTGTTGGTTGGTTGTTTTCGTTTTATGGCATATCAGCCTCGGCGGGTCATTTATTGACAAGTAAATTTTTATTTATTTACTAGCAGTATAGTCCGACGTTGATCGGGTGGAATGAAAGCCTTAGAACTAATACATGGTCTTGGTGCTCAGACTCTTTGGACGTTGGCAAGAAAGACTAAAAAGCAATAGTTGTTTCCAGTTAAAGCGAAACCGTAGACTGAAAGAAAAATGAATGGATCTAAGTTAAATTTTGATTTCCTGGTATCGATATCAAACAAATATTTTTCGTCAGAAACTTAATTTTGAAGACTAAATAAGTCCTCTGAGTAAATGCTATCATGGCTGAGACTAAGTACAACAATTATACCTACTTAGAGAGAAACCCGAAGCAAAAACTAAAATAAAAGGGCTGAAAAAATACAGACATACAGGCAGATAAACAGACACACACACAAACATCTTGCCTTTCATATATATGTATTATCGATTTTCTGCACTATTGTAAGAACTGCAACCTTGAAACTTCTGAATATTGTTTCTTATGGCTTTGTTTATGAGTGTATCAAATTTGATTAAAATCGGACCACTCCTTCTATAACCCGATTTTTCGATTATCGATTTTCGATATTTATCCGGGGTACCTCGGCACAAAACCTAACTAAGAACAATCGCAGATGCTCATAGTACAACTGTGTAAATTTTCAAGAAAATCGGTTCAGCCGTTTTGGAGTCTATAGGTAACGGACACACACACACACAATTCCATTTATAAATAAGTTTAGATTGCTGGTAATACCTTTTTCTTTCAACAATTTTTTTTGTTTTTATATAAGTTTTGTATCTAGTTTTTTTTAATCGTTTCGCCCCAAGCAAGGCACTCCACTGCCACTATTGCGCTTGGGGCTACTTAGGGAAGGTAAATAGAAAGAGTGGTTAGATATAGGAAATGACAGAAGGGGGGTGATAGATTGTTTGGAGGATGGAAAGAGTGTTTGAAAGAATGGAAGCGAGTTAGTGTGTTAGGAGGTGTCTATTGACCTTACATTTAAACTCCTGGAGATTGTAGCCGTCTGGGAAGCAGTCATGTGCAAGGGAATTCCACAGTCTGGAAGTACGAGAAAAGAAACTGTTGGAGTAGAAGTTGCGGTTGCATTTTATCGGTTTCACTGTAAAAGGGTGGGATCTAGTTGCTAATCTAGTATCTCGTGCAAATTCGAACCTAGGGGGCACCAGTGATCTAAGTTCATCGGAGCAGAAGCCATGGAAGTATTTATAGAAGAGACACAGGGAAGCCACGTCGCGCCGGTGAGAGAGAGACTGCAGGCAGTCTGTCAAGTCAGTATCGATCACATTACAGACCCTCCGCTGTACCTTGTCGAGAAGCCCAGGGAGAATAGCAGGGGCACCCGACCAGATATGGCAACAGTATTCAATGCACGGGCGGATGGTAGATTCATAAATGTGCAGGATAGATTCAGACGAAAAAAACCTCCGGGCCCTGCACAGAGAACTGACTTTCATAGCAGCAGATTTATCAGTGGATTCGATATAATGATTCCACTTGAGGTCCGCTGAAAGTGTGAGACCAAGGAGGCGTAGTGTTTTACTCTCTGGGAGCAAAGCCTGGTCCATGCTAAGGTAGGTGCGGTTGTCTATGAGGGTTAATTGATAGTAACTTCGTTTTAGAAGCATTAAAATTTACGAGCCATTTCTTACCCCAGTCCACTACGGATTGGAGGTCCTTTCCAAGCTCGGCTGCAAGGTTAGCAAGGTTAGCTCTCGAGGCGAGAGTAAACTGTGGTGTCATCGGCGTACATACCTACTTGGGATATCATGATATCAGGTAGATCATTAATGTAGATCAGAAAGAGCGTAGGACCTAGGATAGAGCCTTGAGGGACACCCGCTTTCGTATGGTAGCTCTGGGAGGCATGTCCGTTGAATACCACTTTCAATGTGCGGTTAGATAGGAATGACTGGATTAGTTCAAACAATTGTCCAGCTATACCATAGCTCCGCAGATTGCATAGAAGGCCAGCACGCCAACCTCTGTCGAACGCTTTAGATATTTCCAACCCGACGGTTCGGGCTTCGCCATTCCTGTCGAGTGCCTGGTATATATACTCGGTGATGGTCGTTAGCATATCGGCAGTAGACCGGGTGAAGAGATTATCTTAGAGACAAGCGAGGGTGTAATGTGGACGTCATTCAGTTGGGCTTCAGTTCTAGGGGAGAAGTCAGGTGTAAAAACCCCAGACGAGTCCAGACCAGAATTGTTCTAGAATCTCCGTGCAAAGCATTCAGCCTTGTCTGCTGAGGAGGTGAGGACCTCAAAATTATTGATTAGTGGGGGTATTGTGGATTTGCTCTTGTTAAGTACTCTTTTACAGAGTCGCCAGTAGTCTTTGGCGCCGAACTCAGCGGATGCTATGCGTTGTTTCATTCTGGCAGCAAACAACGTCTTAGCTTCGTTAAATATCTTTTTACAGTTGTTACGAACTGAAGTGAAAAGGCGCCTGTTTTGGTCTGACGAGCAGCTACGGTAGAGTCAGAAGAAATGATTCCGGTGGGCAATGGCGGCCGAGCAAACGGGCGAGAACCATGGAGACGAATGAGACTTAAGCAGAAGTTTCCTGGCCGGGATGAAGGCATCGATGCCAACCTTAACCCAGGAGGAGACCTCGGATGCACATTCTTCGATGGGAAGACTAAAAACGTTGTTCCATGGGACGTCACAGAGGAAGTCTTGGAACGAATCCCAGTCTGCCCTTTGGTAGCAGTAGGATATTCTACTGGTCTGGGTTTCTTTGGTCAGGTGGGAGAGGAATGAAATGTTGACGGAAACTACGGTGTGGTCAGAGTTCCCGAGTGTGCAGAGTTGTTTGGTAGTGCAAGAGTCTGGGATGGAAGTGAAGCAGAGGTCTAGTAGTGAGTCCCTTCCGTTGCGGTTGTCGGAGAAACGCGTGGTGAAGTCCACCACTTGCGTGAGGGATTGGGTGATTGAAAAATTCATGGTGTGGACACCAGCAGAGTCGGTGACAGAGTTCTCCAGCCACTTGGTGTGGTGGGCGTTAAAGTCACCAAACACAAATATATGGGCAGAGGGATGGGAAGAAATGGCTTTGTTGATATTAGCAGAGATGCTGACAAGTAACGAACAGTCAGAGGAGGAAGGTGAGCGGTAGAGAAAGAAGAGATAGCTAATCGAGCTTAGAAGTGAGAGACGGAAGCACATGAAAGAATGGTCCACGGATTTAAGAGATGTCACCCTAGCTAGGGGGAGGTGTTCGCTGACATACACACCAAGCCCATGCATATGAACATTGGAGTCCTTCCTGAAGAGGGGAAGGTAGCCAGTAACGTAGAACTCAGAAGAGGGGATAGAAGGGTTAAGGGTAGTTTCGCATAAGGCTAAGATATTAGGTGAGTTAGTGTGAAGGAAAGAATCTACGCTGAGGAAGTTAGTGCGGATACCACGTATGTTAGTGAAAGTGATGCAGACTAGTTTGGGAGTTTTCAGACTAGCTGGTTTAGTTTTGCTATTATGTTTGATTTTTTCCATAGTGATTCAGTTCAGGAGAGGTCTTAGAGTAGAATCAGTCAGTCACTTGTTTGCAGCATATGAAGGATGGAGACTGGCGCGGCCTACAACATAATGTGGCCTCGGGGTTGCCCACCGAACGTTCATTCAGGGACGCCCTTCCATGCGCGATATGGCACTACAAGAACCCCGGTATTATTCAACTGTTGATCAGAGCAACCTCTCAAGACGCTACGCAAGAGTTTGGGCTCCTAACTACCAGTCAGAAGCAGCAACCAGGAAACTGCCAACTCGGTACCCTCAGAATGTAAAGGCGTCGCCACCATACTCCGTAACTGCAAAGAACTTCCAATCTGAACTAATACTAAGACCGAAAAAGAGGGATAAACCGGGAACCCCTTCCTGAACAAGAAACAAGGTGATCACCGCTACTCTTGTTCAAAAGAAGGAGGTGGAGTGTGAGATCGGGCTATAGTAGGAACTATCTACTCCAATTAAAAAAAAAGAAACGAAAAAAAATGAACAGGAAAGAGTAACTGAAGTTTACTAAGTTTTAACTTAGTATAATTCGAAAAGAACCTGTGATAGCAAAATTATTTACACAAACTACTTAAGTTAGTGACAAAGGAACAAATAAAAACAAATAAAATAAACAAAGGAGAAACTAAAAAAATATTAAAAATTAATTATTAAAATTAAAAGAAAAACAAACTCATTTCCGTTCACTTACCACAAGCAGGTAACACACAGAAAAGTTGATTCAAAATAAATTTCTGGGGACAGAAATAAAATTTAAAGCATTTTTTCAGATAATATGGATGAGTTAACTACTCTTTGGTAAACGAGAGACGCTACAATACAATCCATGTGGAGAGGGGAAATGTCTGAGACAATTCTTTTTACAAGACGAAAACGAAATCGCTAACAGAATTAAGATAAATAGTACCACAGTTCTCGAAAAGAACCTTGGATAGCAAAATCATTTACACAAACTACTTAAGTTAGTGACAAAAGAACAAATAATAACAAATTAAATAAACAAAGGGGAAACCAAAAAAATATTAATACATTTTTTTTCTTTTCGAGTATCCAGATCATTGAGATTTTGTTATTAAGGACAGGATCCCCAAGTCCTACCCTGTTATTGAACCCATAACTGGAGGGAAGGGACTGATTATTACCTTCCCCAGTACTTAAGTGAATGCAGGGTATTCAACTGGAATTCGAACTCGGCTCCACCGATTTCTCTTTCCGAGCCGATATCCACTGCACCACAACGCACATCACTCACAAATACGCTTACAGCACCTGGTATTTCCAAGCGGTTACCCATCTAAGTACTGACCAGTCTTAACGTTGCTTAACTTCGGTGATCGAGCGAGAACTGGTGTATTCAACGTGATATGGCCATAAGCCTCAGAATAAAGAACAATGACTTCCGCAAAGTAAGCCACGTATTAAGACATCGCAATACAATAAAATGCTTTCTTTTAAGTAAGCAGCCAATTAGAACATTAACATAGAGAAACAAGATTCCCAGAACCTAACAACCTATTAATAAATCGCAATTCGCAGTTCGTGTTCTTTGAGTAAGCAACGTATTAACATATATTATAATAGGGAAAATGATTTCCAGAAAAAAAGCAACCTATTAAGACATTGTAATAGAAAAACTTATTTCCAGAAAGTAATGAACGCATTAAAACTTTGGAACAGTAAAAGGTGCTTTCTAGAACCTAAGCAACGTATTAAACTTTGAAATATAGTATTTTACTCTCCAGAAAGTGACCTATGTATTATGACATCGCAATAATGAATGATGCTTTCCCGGAAGTAAGTGTTATAGTGCCCTATCTATAGGAATGAACTCTTCCTCCGTCAATATAATACTACCTGTGTGACTTCCCGAGAGGAAGTCGTGAGGCAGTCTAGTGACAGTCGTGTCGCAGCATAACTATACAGTTCGGATGTACACTTCTCTCTGCTGATTAATAACACTCTTTTTTTGTATATAGCGTTCTTTTATTCTAATACATTGTTTGAACCTACCTTCTTGTTTTCGTGTCTTTCTTCCTGGCCCAAACAGGACACAACGTGGCGACGAAGATTCGCCACGACACTTTTGTAAATGTATATTTCTGCTGCCTGAAGCTTCTCCTTCATCCTATGGAGATCGTCCAACATTACGAATGAAGCGTATTTATATGATTTACAGTCAGACTAATATCCTCATCTTTGTTATTTCCATCACAATCTTTTTTTTCTAATTTTCTTTTAGAAGTATATTTAATTAAATTGTATACTCTCTGTCAATATGCCTCATAAAAGGTTAAATAGTTCTTGTCCTAATAATTTTGCACGGTACTATATACCAAATGGACTTACAATTCTATATGCTAATTACTAACACCTATTGTACATATCGTTCTTTTATTCTAATACACTGTTTGAATCTACCTTCTTCTTTCCCTGTCTTTCTTCCTGACACAAACAGGTCACAGAAACTTGACGACGAAGATTCACCACATCACAAAATGTAGAATTATTTAAATAAAAGAGATTCAAACGAAATTAATAATTTCATTCTTAATGTACTCGCACCAATTTTCGAATTAAACGCAATAAGCTAAGAAACAAACTCTTTACACAATATATTATAGTACCCTATTCTACCGTTGAAATAATTCTTCCTCCTCCATATAGACTCACCTGAGTTACTTCCGGAGACGCAGCTGTGAGGCAGTCTAGAGACAATACTGTTTGGATGTACACTTCCATTTTGCTGATTAATAACACTTATTATTGTATATATTACGTTCTTTTATTCTAATACACCGTTTGAATCTACCTCCTTCTTTCGGTGTCTTTCTTCCTGGCCCAAACAGGCCACAACAACTTGGCGTCAAAGATTCACCACAACATATTAAAACTTCCGAACAGGGAAAGATGTTTTAATAAAATAATGTATTCAGATTTCGTAATGAAAACAAAAGAAAAATATGAAAACATCTCAATTGCGATAAATAAATTCTATAATAAAAACAACTTATTAAGTCATTAACGTATTAAGGATGTACGTTGTGGTGTAGGGGGTCTCTAGAACAAGAAATTAGGGATCCGAGTTCGAATTCCAGTTGAACTCCTTGTATTCACTTACACTTAAATTAGGAAATATGATAATCCGCCTCTTCTCCTTTCAGATATGGGTTAAACAGCAGAACAGATTTTGTTCTATGGTCATGGTTGTCAACCAGTCTACCGCAGAAAGTAAAGTCAACCTACTGCGGTAAAATCTACTGTCCAGTCAGTTATGTCTCTTTCGAAACATGATCGCCCAAGCGTCTGTCACGTATGGCATTTAACTCATCTGATTAAACACTGGAATAACGAATCATTTTTTTTTCAAAAATTAAGAATCTTATTAATATATTGGAATAGCGAAAGATGTTTTCTAGAATTATGAAGTCCAGGGCATGATGGTAAACTGCATCCGGCAGCAAGCTTCTCTCTAATTGGGAGGTTGTGAGTAGCATGGAATCATCTTTTAAGTGCTGTTGTTCCCAGGTCCACCCTGATTCGGAGTGGTAGTACCTGTTAGGGTCCTAGCTATGGGCAAATAGTTAACACCCAAACTGGCGTCAAAACACCATGAAAGTATTGAAATGCAATTTGAAAGGAGTATATACATAAAAATAGACATTTTTTATAGAAAAATATACAGTTTTGCAGAAAAAAATTATTGCCAGCAGAACATTTTTGAACTAGAAAACATTTTCAGTTTTCTAAAATAAAAAAGAATAAAAACAAAATTTTCATTAAAATCTGACTAAATCAGCCTTCTTACTATAACCGAATATTTTTTTAAAAATACGTCAAAACGCCACCTTTTTGGCATTAAATAACCCACAGAGGTTGATATGCCGTTAAACAAAACTCAAACTCAAACCCAGAGTTATGCATCATATTAGGACATCGGAATGACAAATGTTGCCAAACAGAATTCATGTAATTTTTAAAGAAAACGAATTAACCAAAGGTCGTTCTCAAATGTAATCAAAGTATTAATATTCATTTCTTTTAATGTTGAAAAGATTCAGAATTTCTATGACGTGTCTATTCGCGTATATCACTGCTAATTCTGGACAATTTTGTTACATATATAGACAAGACCCAAAACGACTCTGAAATTATTCTCCAGACTGTTGCCAAGAATAACTAGACTTCAGTGAGACGATGTGGAAATCATAAGAAAAGATTAGACTGAAACTCTTGTAGGAAAAATATAAAGAAGTTCGATTTGACAGCCTGTGTAATGCGTTTGTGCGATGGGGTAGCAGAGTAGGGACATGGGGAGACGAAGAGTTAAATTTTTATTTAGACTTATGAGTGAGGGCAAGTTGCGGGGAACCATGACCGTTAACGCCCGGACGTAACAAGCATATTAAAGATGTTAATGGATGGTAGAGCAGTGAAAAGGACGGATACTAATATGTCAAAGGTTACTTTGTTATAAGCGACAATTTGTTTTGGAGAGACATGATCTTCAGTCGGCTGTAGAAAGACACGGCAAAGAAAATGATCATGTTAATGGATGATAAAACAGAAAAAAAAAGCTAACAAATAAAATTGTTTCATTACAAGTAATGGGAAGTTTTTTTTAACAATTTCACCTCAAGCAAGGTAGCGTCACCGCCACTGGTGTGCAGAGGGTTAAATAGGAGGAAAGTGATGGCAAAGAGGGACAGGTTATGGGGGTAAGAGAAGTAGGAAAGAGAATGATGAGAATACTGGTGTGATGAGAATGGAGGAAGAAAGTTATGAGAATGAGTGGCAAGTTACAGGGGGTGTCAGGAAGGAAAGGTATAAGAAAGAATGACAAGTTATAGGGGGTGTCAGGAAGCGGATAAAAGAAGGATGAGAATACTGATGAGAATGGAATGAACGGAAAAAGGAGCATGAAAGAGAGGATGCAAATTAGTGAGATAGCAGATCACTATTGACTTTACGTTTAAATTCTTGGAGATTGCAGATGTTGGGGAAGCAATTATACGGAATGGATTTCTACAGTCGAATAGTGCAAGAAAAGAAGCTGATTGAGTGGAAGTTGAGGTTCATTTTATAGGTATCACTGTAAATGGGTGGGACCTAATTGCTAGTCTAGTAGCTCGAGTAAATTCATTCATAGTGAGCTAAGTTCATCGGAGCAGAAGTCGTGAAATTATTCGTAGAACAGACAGAGGGGAGCCACAAGAAAGTAACTGCATCTGATCCGCCAAGTCGGGATCGATCACATTACGGATTCTCCGTTGGATTTTGTCCAAAATCTCGTGGGGAATAGCTGGGGCACCCGACCAGATGTGGCAGCAGTAATCAATACACTGGCGGATGGTAGATTTATATATGAGCAGGATGGATTCAAACGGGAAAAACTTTCTAGCCCGACACGGTAAACCAACCTTCTTAGCAACTGATTTACCGATGGATTCGATATAGTCAATCCACTTGAGGTCTGCTGAGAGAGTTAGACCGAGGAGGCAGAGGGTTTTGCTTTCAGGGCCTCTAACCTGATCTATGCTAATGGGGGGGGGGGTAGGAGCAAGTGTCTGTGATGGTTAACAAATAGCAGCTTCGTTTTAGAGGCATTAAAATTAAAATTCACGAGAGAGTTAAGATCGTCAGTCTTCATTTAGAATACGACACACGAAAACAGAAAACGTTGATGCCAATGGATGGCAAAGATGAGACAAAGTGGAATGATACCTAATCAAATGTTGCTTAGTTATAAGAAAAAGGAAGATGTGGAGAGTTACGATGGTCGACGTCATGATGAAACACGACGTCTGAAGTTGTTAATGGATGATAGGGAAGTGACAAACGATAACGTGTCAAAAGTTGCTTTTGGTATAAACAACAGGAACAAGTAACCTGCAGGGATAGAGGGAGATAACTCATGACTTCCAATCAAGGCTTTACGCAAGGAATAGAGTTCATATACCCCAGTGATTGTAATAATGGGTTAGGTTGGAAATTCCTTGCACTTGAAGAAGGCTAGCGCGTACAACGGCTGAAACGTCCTACAAATGGCAACAACGATGAGGACAATAGTCCGAATAATGTAAAAACTGTAAATACTACCTCATCTCAGAAATATAGACAAATAGAATGATCTATTATTAAACGTCGTACAAATGGCAACAAAGACGAGGACAATAGTCCGAATAATGTAAAAACTGTAAATACTACCTCATCTCAGAAATATAGACAAATAGAATGATCTATTATTAAACGTCGTACAAATGGCAACAAAGACGAGGACAATAGTCCGAATAATGTAAAAACTGTAAATACTACCTCACTCATAAATATAGACAATTAGAATGATCTATTATTAAACGTCGTACAAATGGCAACAAAGATGAGGACAATAGTTTGAATAATGTAAATACTGTAAGCGACAGAACGTTGTGAAGAGACATGATTGTCAATGGTTAGGTTGAAAACGCAACATATATATGTCAGTAGAACATTTTAAAGGACAGACAAGACAAATGGTGTTTAGTGAATTCGATTCTCACAGCGTGCTTTACACGTTTGGACTTTTTTTACATTTATGATACGCTTACAAAATCATTTAGGCACTGCGATGTGGTGTCATGGTTAACAAGCATTTCTTGCTGGATCAATTACACTGAGTAGTGAATTCGATTCTTACAAAAGACATCCTGTATGGAGAGCTGGCCTCTGGAAGGAGACGCACTGGGTGGCCACAACTGCGGTATCGTGATATCATAAACCGTACTGGTACACCGATAGTTAGGCCATGTCTTCCGCATGCCAGACGGTCGCATTCCAAAAGACCACCTGTATGGAGAGCTGGCCTCTGGAAGAAGAGCCACTGGGCAGCCACAACTGCGGTATTATGACATCAAACCGTACTGGTACTCCGATAGCTAGGCCATGTCTTCCGCATGGCAGACAGTCGCATTCCAAAATACATCCTGTATGGAGAGCTGGCGTCTGGAAGGAGACCCACTGGGCGGCCACAACTGCGGTATTGTGACATCATAAACCGTACTGGTACTCCGATAGTTAGGCCATGTCTCTCGCATGCCAGACGGTCGCATTTTAAAAGACCTCCTGTAGGGAGAGCTGGCCTCTTGAATAAGACCCACTGGGAGGCCACAACTGCGGTATCGTGACATCATAAACCGTATTTGTACTCCGCTTGCTTGGCCATGTCCACCTCATACCAGACTGTCGTATTCCAAAAGACCTCCTTTGTGGAGAGCTGGCCTCTGAATGAAGACCGACTGGGCGGCCACAACTGCGGTATCAGGACATCATAAAACGCGATATGAAGGATGTGGGCATCCACACGGACTCATGGGAGAGCGTAGCAATAGACCGTATAAAATGGAGAGGAACCATGGCCCAACAACTTAAATTAGGGGAGGAGTAACTAACACGAGTCGCCATGGAGAGGCGGGTTCGCAGGAAAGAAAAATGACAGCTCAAAGAGACCAGAAACAAAGGATAAATGCAGCCTCTGCAACAAAGTCTGTCACTCCCGCATCGGTTTCTACAGTCACATGCGCCAATACTCCAGCCAAGCAGACAACTATGATTCTACCCATGGTCAACCCTGACCGACGGAGACCTACTACTACTTGTACGTTCAACTAAGTCTTGGGATGTTGGTACATCAAAAGTATAATTTACCTATGTTTTTATTTCCTTATGGAACTTTCTTCAGTAAATCTTCTTTCATTAGAAACAAAGAAGAGGGGACTAGATTGCTATGTGATGCCTATCCTTCAATATGGCAGTGAATGCTGGTCAATATAATCAAAGATAAAGAAATACATAGGTAAAGAATACTAAAATCAAAAAGGCACAAAAATTTCAATACTTGGGAAGTGTTCTTACAGAAGACGGAATGTGCGGCACAGAGATCCAAAGACTAATTGGCATGGAAAGGACGAATTACAGAAGCTGATTAGAGTATTAAGAGACAGGAAAATATCACTAAAAACAAAGAAGAGAGTACTGAATTGCTATGTGACGGGAGTGAATGTTGGACAATCTCATCGCAGCTTAGATGTGAAAGAAGGTCGAATGAATTGGACACCCAGTGAGGATCAAACTCAGTACTTAATCGTAATTATTCTTGCGAGAGAAACTTGCTAATCATTACACCACGTGGTGACAAATAAAAGAGTAGTAAGAAAGATGGCTTTGATCGGTGCCGTTTGGAAGACATCAGTGGAATCATTTATGGTCGTATGATGTTTAAAAAAGATACTTTAGTTACTGTTCACTAATTGGAATAAATGTATTTCTCTTGTGTTATAGAAACGCTTTTTTCAAGAAATCTGTCTGGTCATATATAAACATATTCTTTTGTGTAGAAATTAAAAGAGATAACATTCTTGCAATCAAAAGAACAAATTTACTTTGCATAAACTATAAAAGTAGTGATAAAACTTCAGTCCATAACGGCCTTTATTTTACAGACCATTTGAGTAACTTGTTTATTCATGAACTGCATGATCCTGGGCATGACAGTAAAGTGCATCCGACAGCAAGGCCTCTGATTGGGAGGTTGTGAGGAGCATGGAACCACCTCTTAATTGCTGTTGTTCTCAGATCCACCCTGCCCCGGAGTGGTAGCAACTGTTAGGGTCCCAGCTATGAGCAAATAGTTAACCCACACACCGGGGTCAAACCACTATGGAAGTATAAAAATACACATTTATAGAATTATATACATGAAAATAAACTTTTTTATAAACATATACATTTTTGAAGGAAAAATGTTACCAACAATATATTTTTGAAGAAAACTTTTTGCCATAACACGTTTTTGAGTAAAAAATTATTCTAAACTAAACATTTTTTAATACAAAACTTGAAGACATTTTCAGTTTTCTAAAATAAAAAGAATAAAAAATCAACCTTCTCACTATAACCGAACATTAAAAAAAAAAAAAAAGACGCCACCTTTTTGGCATTAAATAACCCACAGAGATTGATATGCCATTAAATAAAATTCAAACTCAAAATCATGAACTGCATATTTAATCAGTGTATATGTGCGTTGTGGTACAGTGGATATCGGCTCGGAACGAGAAACCGGGGAGCCGAGTTCGAATTCCAGTTGAGTCCATTGTATTCATTTAAGCGCAAATACTCTTGGGAAAGGTATTAATCCATCTCTTCCTTCCAGTTATGGGTTAAATAACAGGACAGATTGGGTTGTATAGCCTTGGTTGGCAAACAGTCTATCGCAGAAAGCAATGGCAACCTACTTGCGGGATAATCTTCTGCCTAGTCAGTCATGTCTCTTTCGAGACATGATCGCCCAAGCGTGTATAACTGACTGATATTTGATCTGGGCAATGAAATTCCTTAATGCATGCGTCTGTTCATGCGGGATAAAAAATGAAGGAGCAAAAGGAATTTAAAATAATGTCCTTGTTCTATTTATATAGATATTTCTAGATAGATATAATTGGAGTAGATAGATCTATCTATCGCCCGGTTCACACTTCACCCACGTCTATTGAACAGGTTAAGATGCTCATCCCTTGTTCCCTGTTTAGGATGTGGTTTCCGGCTTTCTCTTTTCCAGTCTTTTCACTTTTTTGTTCAATTGGAGTAGATAGATCTATCTATCGCCCGGTTCACACTCCACCCACGTCAATTGAACAGGTTAAGAGGCTCATCCCTTGTTTTTAGAATCTTAAGTTGTTAAAGTTTAAGGTAAATTGCTATCTTAACGCATAAAATCTACCATTTAATCTGTAACTCCCTACCTCGAGTTGCTTCCAGGATCAGTACAGAATGAACTTCACTGTAAGGTAAACAAAAAGACTGTCAAAAGAGGCCACTAGTCCAGAAAAGCTTAACATGGATTTTAAACCGGTCATATGTAGCACAAACAACCAGTCTCCGCAAAACTTACTTGTATTTGAAAAAGTTATAATTCGTGTGCGAGACTATTCTGAGGACCCTAGAATGTATGCTAGGATTTCTCATCGGAGTTCACAATTTAAACAACATGAGGTACGCAGTCGATACGGTGCTGATAGCAGACACAGAAAGGAAACTACAAGACCTCTTACAGAAGGTAGCAGAAGAAAGAAACGAGAAAGGACTGGAAATAAACTGCACGAAAACTGAATGCATGGTCGTACGTAAAAAGGGCAGCTCAAAATGCCAAATACAGGACGGGGTTACAAGGATCAAGCAGGTACAAAATACGTATCTGTATAAGGAAACTACAAGACCTCCTACAGAAGGTTGCTGAAGAGGGTGACAAGAAAGAACTACAAATAACCTGCCAGAAAACCGAATGCATGGTCATGAGCAAAAAGGGCAGCCCAATATGTCAAATACAGGTGAGGGACAGTAAAATCAAGCAGGTACAAAAATTCAAATACCTGGGAAGTGTTGTAACAGAAGATGAAAAGTGCGACACGGAAATCCGAAGGCGAATTGGCATGGCGAAGGAAGTATTTCAAGAGTTGAGTTAAGTATTAAGTAACAGAACCAATTCGCTAGAAATAAAGAAGAGAGAACTGGATTGCTATGTGATGTCAGTTCTTCAATATGACAATGAATGCTGGACAATATCATCGAAAATAAGGACAAAACTTGAAGCAGCGGAAATGTGGTTCTACAGGAGGATGCTGCGAATATCATGGATCGAGCGTGTGAGCAATGATGAGGTTTTAGAAAAGATGGAAACTAAAAGGAAATTAATACTGAGCATGAAGAAGAGACAGCTAAAGTTCCTGGGACATGCACTGAGGAAGGAGGGCTTGGAGAGCCTGATACTAACAGAAAACTAACTAGAGGGAAAAAGAGACAGGGGAAAGCAGCGGATAATATATTTGAAGGACCTAATCAGGTGGATAATGGAACGGGGGTTGCATGGTGTAACAGGTGATAACATGATCGCCAACGTCCTGATAGGACAGGGCACATAGAAAAGGACGAAGGAAAAGAAGTTTTATTAGACTAGCTATAGTTACATCATTATACTCCACACGTAATATACAGCTTCAAGAAAATCATTTTTGTATATACAGATATATTTTCATTACTTTAAACGTTATTATTAGTGGAGATCAGGTCTTTGAATAAACGCTTCGGTTTTTTTAAAACAGTATATATATTCAGGAGGAGAGTATATAGCGTTTATGACAAATTTTTGAAGATAAGATTTGACTAGAAAACATGGAGCCGAAAGAGAGTCCCACTAGAGATATTTGCGAGGAGAGAAATTGTTAGTATATAACTTTGAATCACATTTAGTCAACTCAACTGTAAAGTAATGACAGCTCATCAGTAGTGTTGTTTTAGGAAGTCAAATATGAAAGGGAAGGTACAACGTGTCCGAATCCACCATGGATTTTTTTAAGCTGGTAATTTATTGTTATCGGTCTGGGCATCACTGGAAGGTTCCGGAAAGCTATACTAAAGGTTTACCATATGAAACTTGTTAGCCGTAACTCTATGGATGCTGTCGATTACTATACTATTATGATTTTACAAGACGACGGTTTCATTGATTCACAGCTATAACACGTTCGATCATCGAAGTTAAGTACAACTAGCAGTATAGCCCGGCAAAATTTGGTTTGACCTTACAGCCATATTTCGTTATATGGTTTGACCTTACAGCCATATTTCGTTATATGAGTTGACCTTACAGCCTAATGACACCTATATGGTTGAAACCTTGGTAGCAAGGGAGTGGTGAATAGTTCACTTTATATATATATATATATATATATATATATATATATATATATATATATATACTAGCAGTATAGCCCGGCGTTGCTCGGGTGTAATGAAAATTTTAAAACTAATCCATGGTCCTCAGCCTAAAGAATATTTGTATGAAGTTTGGTGAAAATCGGATAAAAATTGTGAATTTGTATAAAGGACATACACACAGATAAACAGACACACACACAAACATCTTGCCTTTTATATATATATATATATATATATATATATATATATTATCGATTTTCAGCACTACTGTAAGCGCAACCTTGAAACATCTCAATATCGTTTCTTATGTCTTTGTCTATGAGTGTATCAAATTTGATTAAAATCGGACCACTCCTTCTATAACCCGATTTTTTCGATTATCGATTTTCGATATTTTTCGGGGTACCTCGACACAAAACCTAGCTAAGAACACTCGCAGTGCTTATAGTACAACTGTGTAAATTTTCAAGGAAATCGGTTCAGCCCTTTTGGAGTCTATAAGTAACGGACGCACATAAACAGAGACACACACAGAGATAAGATTCCACTTATAAATAAGTTTAGATATCAAACTTTGTAAAAACATATGGGTGAACACGTGGGTATACCAAGTGATGTATGCTGTTTGAATGTGCAGTTCTTTGACAAGCATAATAGCTCTGAATTGTTAATCTCCAGAGTTGAGTTCCAATTCCAATTGGTCTTCGTTCTTTTCGCTTTCACGATAATACCATTGGAAATGATATGTATTCTCTCTTAGCTTCTGATTAATTAGCAAGATTTTTTATCATTATTAAATAACGTGCAAAGTGTTGATAAAACATAAAAAAGCAAGATTTTCTATCATTACTATCACCATAAAATAACATTCTTACAATTTAAAAATAGTTTGTGGCTTTAAATAACGTGCAAAGGGTTGATAAACCATAAAAATTAATTGATCTATTAAATTCATCGTACTGGTCTTATGCCAAAAATGACGATCATGCTAGTTGATGCTCATTTACTCCTAAAGTCCACTCAGCATAGTTGAAGTCTAAACTACAGGTGAATTATCTTGTTACTGAACAAATGCAGATATGCCAGAGCATGTCTCTGCAGTAGATGAATGTATAACCAGCCTAGCCCAAGTCTAATTTTGGAAACAGGTAGCTGTGTTAAATGGTCGAATTGATTTTTTTTTCTGTACGGTTTTCTGTATGTGTGTTGTGGTGCAGTGGATATCGGCTAGGAACAACAAATCTGAGACCCGAGTTCGAATTCCAGTTGAATTCGTTGCATTCACTTACGCGCAAATACCCTTGGAAAGGTACTAATCTGTTTCCTCTCTCTCAAGCTATGGAAACACTAGCTTGACTTTTATAGCTTTGATTGGCAACCAGTCTACCGGAAAAAGTAATGGCAACCTACTGCAAGAAAACCTTCAACCAAGTCAGTCATATCATGATCACCCAAACGATTCTCAGAATAATACGTTTTTATTTGCAAAACATTATTTTTATTTTTTTATTTTTTTTAAATAACAATGATTTTTCCTGGTAAAGTTATAATATTTAATCCAAGTTCAGGGGAAGAACAAGATACATACGTATCTCAAGGTTATTTGTGCATACGAATGCAATGAAATTGTCAGGAATTCGAAATCGTCTCTCTGATTTCTTTTTCCAGGCAGCTTTATACTGCACCACCCGCACATCAAAAACAGTCATCATTTACACTTAGATCTATCTTTTAGCAACGTTGAAGTTTGTTTGTCTCAAAGTTTGTGAGTGTACATTTCTCTTGTGTGGCATTTCTTTTTAGTTTTTTTTAATAAGGAAACAACATCAACATTTCAGGATTTTTTTTCGCCGCCATCTTGTGAGGTCTCTTTTACACAAAGTAAATTAAGTTATGTACATTCAGTTTATTTGGGTGTGTTTTTATTTATTTTATCCTGCTTGGGTGTGGGTGTTTTTTTGTTTGTTTGTTTTTTGTGTGTGTGTGTTTTGTTTTGTTTTTTATCTTCCTGTCAAGTTGATTGTTTCAAAGCAGAACTACAATTAAAAACCTACTTTATCTCCGCTGGCTTTTTCTCTACACATCATTTATATATATATATATATATATATATATATATATATATATATATAGCGCCAGAGGTTTAAAAAACTTATTGATTATTCGTTTGTTCGTCTTTTTTCTGAGTTGATTGCATTCTGCTCGCTGAATTCAAAGCTAAGTGTACGATTTTATGTCTTACAACTCCCGCTGATTTTTTTTTTTTCATTTCTCTTGAGTGAGTTTAGCGTAAAGTTCAGAATCAACGATACTGTTCTGTTCATTGACACAGTAACTGTCCAGATTAATATAGAATTACATTATAAGGTCTTATTGAGTGGTTATTTTCTTACGGCGTTCTCTAAAACAAACTATAATCTGAAATTGGGATTAAGTCACCTACTAGACTTCTTAAACACTAAAGACTTCAAATAACTCGATGCTGTGTATCACTTAGAACAAATGTAGTATAGTGGAATTCAGTGTAGTCGCTAGGGTTGGGCGGAAGGGGCAGTTCGACCGGGATGTCACTTTTAGGGTTGGGGCGCACTTTTGTGTCTGCTGTAGACTAAAAGAAAATTTGGGAAATTTTCGTTTTAAGTCCCGAAGGCCTTTCCCCCTTCAAATTTATCCAAATTAGCATTATTTTATTTCTGTGCAAATGTATATGCTGGACTTTGATTTCGTATAACTTAAATTATGCCACACACACACACACACACACACATATATATATATATATATATATATATATGTATATATATATATACTGCCGGCCATGATTATTAGACTACCCCAATTTTTAAAAGAAACGATGTATTTCATACTATTTTTAACTGGATAATTCTAAATGAAAATAGAATGGTTCTGTTGTTATTATTACTTTGCAAAATTTTACAAGGCATAGAAGCAAAGGTGAACTCGTTCGAATCACCCTAAATTTTCTTCATTTTTTCATTGATGAAACTTGCAATATAGGTAATTATTAAATATTTATAAATTCATTTCATGCACATGTTATTGTGCAGTATTAACAAAAGAAACATTCTATTTTCATTTACAATTATTCAGTTGGCAATAAATACTAAAAACTAGTATGAAATAAATCTTTTTTTTTTAAACACTAGGGTTGCCTAATAATTATGGACGGTAGTATATATATATATATATATATATATATATATATATATATATATATATATATATTTGTTACGGATAAAAAAATAAATTATTTATTTATATATTTAAAGAGAAAGAGAGACAGACAGCCAGAGACACAGAGAGAGAGAGATTTTGTCCTGTATAAAGAGTGACAATAGACATTTGGAATAGTTTTTGACGGTGTCACTGAAGAATTTTACGGCGAATAAGCAAGAACAGTGACCGTGTAGAAAATGGTAATTTTCATTACAGAAATAAATATAGTTATAAATTTGTATACGTTTTCCTTATATATCGTTTTGCGTCGGAAATATGACAATGAAGATGAGGACAGCAAATCAAACAAGGTAAATAGTGTAAATAATTACAATACCTCATCTCGGAAATATAGATATACTAGCAGTATATCCCGGCGTTGCTCGGCTGTAATGAAAGTTTTAAAACTAATCCATGGTCCTGGAGCTCAGACTCTTTGGACGTTGGCACGAAAGACTAAAAAGCAATAGTTGTTTCCAGTTAAAGCGAAACCATAGACTGAAAGAAAAATGAATGGATGTAAGTCAAATTTTGATTTCCTGGTATCGATATCAAACAAGTTTTTTTCGTCATAAACAGAATTTTGAAGACTAAATAAGTCCTCTGATTAAATGGTATCATGGCTGAGACTAAGAACTAGAATTATACCTACTTAGAGCCAAACCCGAAGCAAAAACTAAAATAAAAGGGCTGAAAAAATACAGACATAGATAAACAGACACACACACAAACATCTTGCCTTATATATATATATATATATATATATATATATATATATATTATCGATTTTCTGGGCTATTGTAAGAACTGCAGCCTTGAAACTTCTTAATATCGCTTCTCATGTCTTTGTCTATGAGTGTATCAAATTTGATTAAAATCGGACCACTCTTTCGATAACCCGATTTTTTTAATTATCGATTTTCGATATTTATCAGGTGTACCACGACACAAAACCTAGCTAGGAACACTCGCAGACGCTTATAGAACAACTGTGTAAATTTTCAAGAAAATTGGTTCAGCTGTTTCGGAGTCTATACGTAACGGACACGTACAAACAGACACACACACACAAATTTCCATTTATAAATAAGTTTAGATTTAGATTAGATATTAAAGGTGAATATCGTAATAAAGATGGGGACAATAGTTCGAATAACGTAAATTATGTAAATATTTACAATACCATATTCCAGAAATATAGACAGATATTGTTATGGTAATATTTTTTTCTTAAAAAAGAAATGTGTTATGCTAATCATTTTTTCTTCAAAAATGTATTGTTGGTCATATTTTTCTTTCAAAAATGTATATTATTCTATAAATGTCTTTTTTATGTATATATTTCTATAAAAGAGTATTTTTATACTTTCATAGTGTTTTGACCCCCAGTTTGGTTGTTAACTATTTGCCCTTAGCTGGGACCCTAACAAGTGCTACCACTCCGGGTGGGTAGACCTGGGAACAACAGCAATTAAAAGATGGTCCTTACAACCTCCCAATCAGAGGCCTTGCTGCCGGATGCAGTTTACTGTCATGCCCAGGACCCCAGATTTTGAAGGTGACCACAGTACCAAAGATGCAGTCGACTGTCCAAACAGTGTAAATGACGTAAAAAATTACAATACGATATATATATAAACTTATTTATTAATGGAACTTTTTCTGTGTGTGTATGTGTGTGTGTGTGTGTGTGTGTCTGTGTATGTCCGTTACCTATATACTCCTAAACGGCTGAACCGATTTTCTTAAACAGTTTTACTACAAGCGTCTGCGAGTGTTCTTAGCTAGGTTTTGTGTCGAGGTACCCCCAATAAATATCGAAAATCGATAATCGAAAAAATCACAGAAGGTTGCAGAAGGTTGGTCCGATTTTAATCAAATTTGATACACTCATAGACAAAGACATCAGAAACGATATTCAGAACTTTCAAGGTTGCAGTTCTTACAATAGTACAGAAAATCGATAATATATATATATATAAAAGGCAAGATGTTTGTGTGTGTGTCTGTTTATCTATGTCTGTATTTTTTCAGCCCTTTTATTTTAGTTTTTGCTTCGGGTTCGGTTCTAAGTAGGTATAATTGCAGTTCTTAGTCTCAGCCATGATACCATTTACTCAGAGGACTTATTTAGCCCTTAAAATTCAGTTTACGACGAAAAAAAACTTATTTTATATCGATATCAAGAAATAACAATGTGACTTACGTCCATTCATTTTTCTTTCAGTTTACGGTTTCGCTTTAACTGGAAACAACTATTGCTTTTTAGTCATTCGTCCTAACGTCCAATGAGTCTGAACTCCAGGACCATGGATTAGTTTTAAAGCTTTCATTACACCCGAGCAACGCCGGGCTATACTGCTAGTTAAGTATAGAATACGCAGTGCTAGGTTAGTTTAACCATCACCTGAAATTGCTTCCAAACCGTAAACCAGTTATAAATAGCCTTGTCAGATTAAAACTTTCCCGTCAATTACTATACATAGCAACAAGCCTCTTGAGAAATATCTAATCTGTCAGCTGTATACAACCACTTTCTAAGATTATATGAGTTTTTTTTTAGTTTTTGAGTTTTGTTTAATGGCATATCAACATCTGTCTGTTATTTAATGCCAAAAAGATAGGATTTTAAGGTAATTTTTAATGTTCGGTTAGAGTGAAAAAGTTGATTTAGTCAGATTTAGATGAAAAATATATATATTAAAAATGTATTGTTGGTCATAAATTTCTTCTTTCAAAAATTTATTATGGCAATAATTTTTTTCCTTCAAAAATTTGTAACGGTAATAGTTTTTTTTTCTTTCAAAAATGTATTGTTGATAATATTTTTCCTTCAAAAATGTATATTTTACTATAAATGTCTTTTTATGTATATATTTCTACAAAAGTGTGTTTTTTTATACTTGCATAGTGTTTTGATCCCAGTTTTGGGGTTAGCTATTTTCCCATAGATGTGACCCTAAAAGGAGCTACCACTCCGGTTCAGGGTGGACCTGGGAAAAACAGCAATTAAGAGGTGGTTCTATGCTCCTCACAACCTCCCAATCAGAGGCTTTGCTGCCGGATGCAGTTTACCGTTATACCCAGGGTCCAATGGTTATGAATGGCTTTCAGTGATCGAAGCATGTAAGCCTTAGACAAAACTAGCTGTGGACTAGCACTACAGAATCAAAACAAAATTAAAAACTACAAAAAACAAATCACTTGATGACTTTCAACAGCAGTAACAATTTAAATGGATAGCAGATGCAACTAAAAAATAGGTATTGAAATAAGCAAAATTTTCACTTTCCGCACTACTTCAAACAAAATAATATTAAGGGAACCCCCATCAACACATGAAAGGGAGATAACAGTGCACTAGAGGAAAGTGTTTTTTTTTTATAATCGTGTGGTCCCAAGCAAGGCATTTTACTGCCACTGTTGTGCAGGGGTTTACATAGGAGGAATGTTATGTGAAAGTGTGACAGGTTACAGGGAGTTTCAGGAAGAGGGTAAGAGGGTAAGGGAAGGATGAGATTACTGACTATCTATATATCTATTTATCTTGGATTTTTCTTATCTATCTATCTATCTATCTATCTATCTCATACTTTTCATATCTACCTACCTTTTTTCTTTATAATTATATCGCCCCAAGCAAGGCATTTTACTGCAACTGTTGTGAAGAGAGTTACATAAGAGAAATGTTATTTGAAAGAGTGACAGGTTACAGGGGGTGTCAGGAAGAGAGTATGAGAAGGAAGAGAATACTGATGAGAGTGGGGTCGGCGAAGAAAATAGCATGAGAGAGAGGATGTAAGTTAATGAGACAGGAGATGACTATTGACTTTACATTTGAATTCTTGAAGATTGTAGCTGTCGGGAAAGCAAGTAAGCGGAAGGGAATTCCACAGACGGGAAGTGCGAGGAAAGAAGACGAGTTAAAAAAAAATAAACTATCTAGGAGAACGTTCAATTGAGCAAAGCAAATATATTCATTAGAGAAATGCAAACAAATAACGACTTACATTGAAAAAATTCAACTCTGAATGGAATCCAACTCACAAGACATGCGAGAAATGTGGCGATTTTCAAGAGTTGTAGAGAAGTAGTAAAATAATATTCAACACACAGCCCACACAGTTGGGACGGTTAGTTAGGTAAAAATTCTTTGCGATATTAGACAATTTTTAAACTTTTTAGCAATTACCAATAATCGGACAGGACTGAGGAATCTTACTACCCCATTATTCCGAAAAATTACTTCGTCAATGAATGCTCGTTGTTTCCTTATAAGGAAACAGCTAATATTACCATTACTATTGCTACAAAAGAAGTCTGATACAGAAGCTTAGTAAGATGATTTGATAATTTCCTTTGCAGAAATCTAGAGTAATATATATTTTTTATTTAAAAAAAACTTTAAATATAAAGAAGCCAATATTACGCTAATATTTTCTTGAAAAAATTAATAAAATTAATTCAAAAGTTTCCATAATTTTTATTAGCTTTTAGTCATACTCCTTGTGCAGACTCTCTATACAGTCAGTCAGTCCGTTAAATGCCATACGGGATACACGCTTGGGTGATCATATTTCGAAAAAGACATGTTTGACTGGGCAGAAGATTATCCCGCAGTAGATTGCCATTACTTTCTGCAGTAGACTGGTTGCCAGCCAAGGCTATATAACCCAATCTGTCCTATTATTTGACTCATAGCTAGAGGGAGAAAAGATATATTATATTATTACGTAATAATTAGTGGGGGATCAGTTTATTACTTCATAACAATAAAAAATGATCCTCCACCTTATGACCAGTAGAAGCCGTAATCATTGTTCCAAGTATTATATTCAGTCAGTCCGATAAATGTTATACGTGATACACGCTTGGGCGATCATATTTAGAAAGAGACATGTCTGACTGGGCAGAAGATTGTCTCTCAGTAGGTTGCCATTACTTTTTGCGATAGACTGGTTACCAGCCAAGACTATAGAACCCAATTTGTCCTATTATTTAACTTATAGCTAAAGGGAGAAGAGATATATTATATTATTACGTAACAATTAGTGGGGGATCAGTTTATTACTTTATAACAATAAAAAATGATCCTCCACTTTATGACCAATAGAAACCGTAATCATGGTTCCAACTATTATATCAGTCAGTCAGTTCAGTTCCATACGTGATACACGCCTGGGCGATAATGTCTCGAAAGAAAAAATCTGACTTGGCAGAAGATTATTCCGCAGTAGGTTGCCATTACTTCCTGCTGTAGACTGGTTGCCAGCCAAGGCTATAGAACATAATCTGTTATTTAACCCATAAGAAATGGATGAGTTCGAAAGAAAAAAATCTGACTTGGCAGAAGATTATTCCGCAGTAGGTTGCCATTACTTCCTGCTGTATACTGGTTGCCAGCCAAGGCTATAGAACATAATCTGTTATTTAACCCATAAGAGATGGATTAGTTCGAAAGAAAAAATCTGACTTGGCAGAAGATTATTCCGCAGTAGATTGCCATTATTTTCTGCTGTATACTGGTTGCCAGCCAAGGCTATAGAACATAATCTGTTATTTAACCCATAAGAAATGGATTAGTTCGAAAGAAAAAATCTGACTTGGCAGAAGATTATTCCGCAGTGAGTTGCCATTACTTTCTGCTGTAGACTGGTTGCCAGCCAAGGCTATAGAACATAATCTGTTATTTAACCCATAAGAGATGGATTAGTTCTTTTCCCAAGGGTATTCGCAAGTGAATGCAACGAATTCAACTGGAATTCGAAGAAAGCAAGTTCCGTGACGATTTCAACTGCACCACAACGTACATCCTCTCGATGCACAAAGTCTATGAAAAAAAAAATCTTTTAGAAACATTGGAGGAGAAAAGTTCATGTAAAATTATACTTTGCTTTTGAGTTACCAAGTTTAAAGAAAGCTTCGGGTCGATTATAATTCACGCCGTTGTACGTAAAGATCTACTTCACCGTAAACTTTTTTTAACTTGATAATTCCAAAACAAAGTATTTGCAGATATAGGTTTATATAGACTTTTGTCCTTGTTTTTGCGTGACAAACCTGCGACTAAATTTCGTGTTCCATACCTTCCTCTATACAGAAACTAGCAGTATAGACCGGCGTTGCTCGGCTGTAATGAAAGCTTTAAAACTAATCCATGGTCCTGGAGCTCAGACTCTTTGGACGTTGGCACGAAAGACTAAAAAGCAATAGTTGTATCCAGTTAAAGCGAAACCGTAGACTGAAAAAAAAAATGAATGGACGTAAATCAAATTTTGATTTCCTGGTATCGATATCAAATAAGTTTTTTTCGTCGTAACCTGAATGTTGAAGGATAAATAAGTCCTCTGAGTAAATGGTATCATGGTTGAGACTAAGAACTAAAATTATACCTACTTAGAGCCAAACCCAAAGCAAAAACTAAAATATAAGTGCTGAAAGAAATACAGACGTACAGGCAGATAAACGGACACACACACAAACATCTTGCCTTTTATATATATATATATATATATATATATATATATATATTATCGATTTTCTGCACTATTGTAAGAACTGCAACCTTGAAACTTCTTAATATCGTTTCTGATATCTTGGTCTATGAGTGTATAAAATTTGATTAAAATCGGACTACTCCTTCTATAACACTATTTTTTCGATTATCGATTTTCCGGAACATTAGTTACCCTGACCTAGCAAATCAGCTTCAGCCACTTTTACACCGTGGTACCATATCTTCCCTATACATTCCCTGACGAGCAGGGTTTGGCGACGAAATCTGTATTACCCATGAAATCGAAGAATATCTAAAACATTTTCTAGAATATATTACTTTGTTAAATTAAATAAATAAGTTTAACATTGAGTTGTTTTGAGTTCGTCTCTATCGGGATTTACCTAACTTAAATTCCAAATATTCAACGTTATATATATATATATATATATATATATATATATATATATATATATATATACTAGCAGTATAGCCCGGCGTTAAAAGCTTTAAATTTAATCCATGTTCCTGGAGAACAGACTCTTTGGACGTTGGGACGAAAGACTAAAAAGCAATAGTTGTTTCCAGTTAAAGCGAAACGGTAGACTGAAAGAAAAATGAATGGATGTGAGTAAAATTTTGATTTCCTGATATTGATATCAAATAAGTTTTTTTCGCCGTAAACTGAATTTTGAAGGTTAAATAAGTCCTCTGAGTAAATTGTATCATGGCTGAGACTAAGAACTACAATTATACCTACTTAGAGCCAAACCCGAAGCAAAAACTAAAATAAAAGGGCTGACAAAATACAGACATACAGGCAGATAAACAGACACACACACAAACATCTTGCCTTTTATATATATATTATCAATTTTCTGCACTATTGTAAGAACTGCAACCTTGAAACTTCTGAATATCGTTTCTTATGACGTTGTCTGTGAGTGTATCAAATTTGATTAAAATCAGACCACTCCTATAACCCGATTTTTTCGATTTTCGATATTCATTGGGGATACCTCGACACAAAACCTAGCTAAGAACACTCGCAGACGCTTATAGTACAACTGTGTAAATTTTCAAGAAAATCGGTTCAGCCATTTCAGAGTCTATACGTAACGGACACACACGCACACAGACACACACACACACAGACACACAGACACACACACACACACAAAGTTCCATTTATAAATAAGGTGATATATATATATATATATATATATATATATATATATATATATAGTACTGTGCAAAAGTATTAGTGCAAGAACTATTTCATCTTTTATATGGCATATTGACAGAAAATAAACAATTTAATTAAATAATTTATTTGATTTACTCAACAAATCCTTTAACAGGGAAAAAATACTTGTTAGAAAATAAATTTAATATTTAGTATAATAGCCATTTGCTTTGATCACAGTCTTTATTCTGTCAGGCATTGACATCACAAGTTTCTTCAATGTACCTAATGGTATTTCCTGCCAAGCAGCTTGTATTTGTTTCCAAAATGTCTCTTGCGAAGTAAGATTAGATTTATCAATTTTTTTATCAAAAATATCCGATAGAAATTCAATAGGATTAAGATCAGGGCACTGTGGGGCTAATTTAAATTCCGAAGCCTTCCGTCCTCTTCCTATTTAGTTAAATATTTTTACAAAGTTTTGGCTTTTCACTTTGTATTTGAATTTCAGTGAGATGTTTAGGAAAATCACCCCTGTTCTAATACTTTTTCATACTACCGGTAGTGTGCAAAAATGTTAGGACAAGGGTGATTTGAAACTATATATATATTGTAACGAAGTTATAGAACACGTAGGTTTTTTTACCTTCTGTTCATGCATTTACTTTTATAAAGAGTGCTCGATACATATATATAGTCATCCGCAGACAGATCTGTTTCGCTGTATCACAGCTCATCAGTACGGTTAGACTCCGATTGCTTTTAACCCAGGATTGAAACCCGACCGAATTGACGTCAGTCGGCGATTCTACCTCTGAGCTATATGGGCGCTCGGTAGAAGGGGGCAGACGTTTTAGCGTGTATATTATCATTATACACGCCCAATAGCCAGAATGGTCTAACTCATTACTGAATGAGAGATGATTTTCTTCGTTCCTTATATATATATATATATATATATATATATATATATATATATATATATATATATATATAAAAAATAAATAAGGAACGATGAAAATATTTGCAACATTCAAAACATTAATTTAAAAACAGTGCTGAAAATAAAAATAGACCAATGAATATTTATTATAAATTTTACTTTAGAACATATACAAACTAGAATCTACTACAAAATTGTACATTTTCTTTTTTTATTTCAACTGTGTCCATCTCTTCCCTCCAGCCTTTTTTTATTTCTCTTTTTGTTGTCTCATCTTTCCTATCTCTTTACTTCCTATGTAAATATTTGACAATAAAAGGAAGCGGATTTTCATAATTTTTTTAAATAACGTTTATAACCATAATTATTAACTACCTGATGAGATATTGTTCTTTCAATGTCGAAACAAAATGTACAGTTTTGTAGTAGATTCTAGTTTGTACGTTTTCTAAAGTATTATATATATATATATATATTAGAAAATCTATATTGCGATTTAATCCGATTTTTCCTAATGTACCAAAACTATCCTACGAAAACTTCTACTTTTGGTCATATATTTCCTTACAATTTCTTCTCTGAAGATCCGTTTAGGTGAAACCTTGGTAGGTTTGTTGGCTCACTAGGTAAATTTACTTATTCTGCTCTGCTTACGTATTGAGCACTTTTTTTTTTGTTATTGATTACTCGTCTCGGGTTTTTTTTTGGGGGGGGGGGTACTTACTGGCTCGGTCTAAAGTTCATGTGCTTCGCTCTTTCTTTTTTTACAACCATTTTTTCCTTCCGCATATATACGTGGAGGGTTTTTCGAAACGAGTATAATGATAAGTTTTCATGTATATATATAAATATATATAGTCATCCGCAGACAGATCTGTTTCGCTGTATCACAGCTCATCAGTACGGTTCGACTCCGATTGCTTTTTAACCCAGGATTGAAACCCGACCGAATTGGGGTCAGTCGGCGATTTTACCTCTGGGTTATGAGCGTTCGGTATATATATATATATATATATATATATATATATATATATATGAGAAAGAGAACAAGAGACAGATACATATTGAAGAGAGCTGAACTAGCAAAGATCAAAATATTACAGACTAAAATATAAATATACTTTGAAACATCAGACATGAAATGAAAGTACGGATAGATAGATAGATAGATAGATAGATAGATAGATAGATAGATAGATAGATAGATAGATGCCGTATGCACAGAAATAGAAATAAACATATAATCTTAATGGCAAATGTGTCTCCAGTTTAATTATCGCAAATGGCAAGTTTCACATAACTGGCATAAAACGTAACGACGAAAAAAAACACACAAAGCAAAATCACGAAAAATACCCCTTTTGATTACACTGAAGATTTTTTTTCTCCTTTAAAGAAGCATCCATCTGACATTTTGGTGATGAAGAAGATCACAAGTTCTATTGCCTCGGGTATAAAGTCTAAATCCGACAAACGGCATTGCGTAAATGGATTAATCACAAAGAATGTCTTTCTTCAAACGAAACTGGACAAATGCTGATGCCAGTCAAAGAATTTTCTCTGTAGGTGTTCGATTAATTTCTACCTGCATATAATCAGTTTAGCTGAACGGTTTAACCGCCTCTGGTCAGATACCAGCTTTACAAAGTTTTAACAGAAGTTATATCTTTTTCCATTAGCAATTTGAATTTCGTCACTGCTAAATCATAAATATAAACATTCATAATTATTTCAAGCAGTTACTGGTAGCAAAGAATATGAGAATAGGTCGACAAGTAAAAGAAAAAAGAAAGAGGCCTCAAACAAAGATGACTCTACTCACCGGAGTTATTCATCCATATGTCATAGGGTGTGCGTGTGGTGCAGTGGATATCGGCTCGGAACGAGAAATCCGACAGACGAGTTCGGATTCCAGTTGAATTTGTTGCATTCACGTACACACAAATACCTTTGGAAAAGCTATGAATTCCCTTCTCCCTCTAGCTATGGGTTAAATAGCAAGACATATTGGGTTCTATAGCTTTAATTGGCAACCAGTCTACTGCAGACAACACACTAAAGGAATATATATATCTATAGTCATCTGCTGACACATCTGTTTCGCTGTATCACAGCTCATCAGTACTGTTAGACATCCGATTGCTTTTTACCCAGGACTGAAACCCTTCCGAATTGGCGTCAGTCGGCGATTCTACCTCTGAGCTATATGGGCGCTCGGTAGAAGAAGGCATACTTGTAGCGTGTGATATATCATGTATTCATACGCTAGTAGTGTGAGTGTTCTAATTCATTACTGAATGAACAATACGTAGATGCTAGAGTAGCTACTGTAGTTTTCAAAGTCTCCCATTCTTCCAGAGTGCTCAATCAGGGTGTGATCTGGCGCATCTTAGACCTCTCGAGCACGAATGACCAACAGTCTAAACAAAGTAAAATCAAGCCTATATAACACAATTTTCGATTCATTGTAATAACCATATCTGCTCTGAAATGTCTCGTAATGTCAACAAATGTAAACATGTTACGGAAATTAACGAAGATTAACGAAAGTGGTTATAAACTACGGACAATTTGAAATTATTTGTTTGAACATCATTTTTTGTCGATACTCGTATTTCAGTAGATATTCTGTTTATAATCAAACAGTATTATATATTTATAATATTTGTTGGTTTCCCTTACTTGGATAGGGGTCGCAGGTTTGAATCCTGCTGAATGACACACGTTTTCGTAACAAAAATTTATCGTAAATAATCAGGCCGGTAGAAATAGATATATAATAAAACACAAGTATCGATAAAAAATAATGTTCAAACAAATAATTTCAAATTATCGGTTTGTTTATAATCAATTTCGTTAATCTTCGTTAATTTCCGTAACATGTTTACATTTGTTGACATTACGATACATTTCAGAGCATATATGGTTATTAAGATGAATTCAAAATTATGTTATATTTTTTTAAATCGCATCACCCCGAGCAAGGCTGCAAAGCCACTGATGTGCAGGGGGCTACCTAAGAATAAAAAGATTAATTAGAAGAGAGTGAAGAGGAAGACGAACCAGTTAGAAAGGAGCAAGAGAAAGATGGGAATACAGGTGTGCTGACAGTTGCAAAGGTGGAAAGAAAGGAAAGGATATACGGGGTGGTGAAAGAACTAGAGTCAAGTGGTTAAGAGAAGGGTATTGACATTGCATTTATATTCCTGGAGGTCGTAGCCGTCAGGAAAGCAAGAATATGGAAGTGAGTTCCACAGGCGAGAAGTGTGAGAGAAGAAGCTGCAGGAGCAGAATTGTCGTCTGCATTTGGTTAATCTAACTGTGAATGGGTGGGACCCAGTTGCCAATCTGGTTGCACGAGTAAACACCTGTTGCAGAGGCACCACTAACTTAAGTTTGTTAGACCAGAAGCCATGAAAGTATTTATAGAACAGACAATAGAACGCCACATCTCGTCGGTGGGCAAGTGGCTGTAGTCGAGTCGCCAAGTTGGTACCTATCACATTACTGATTCTCCTTTGGAGCCTGTCAAGAACACTGAGGTGAGCGGGAGGGGCACCTGACCATATATGGCAGCAGTATTCCATGCACAGATGAATGGGTGATTTGTATATATGCAGGATGGATTCAGGCGGGAAAAATATGCTGGCCCGACACAGTGACCCAACCTTCTTAGCAGTGGATTTAGCTATAGACTCAATGTAGTGGTTCCATTTGAGATCAGAAGAGAGGGTAAGGCCGAGGAGGTTCAGTGTATTGCTCTCAGGGAGACTGGCTTGGTCCATGCTTATGGGAGGCAGGACAGGTTGCCTGTGATGATTGACAGACAACAGCTTGGTCTTAGACGCATTGAAATTGACAAGCCACTTCTTGCCCCAATTCACCACAGAGTGTAGATCCCGTTCAATGTCAGCGGCGAGATTACGTTTGTCCGCCACAACGGGTTTCTTACTATACGGGAATAAATTGTGGTGTAATCTGCGTAGATGCCTACTTGACTCTTGATCTCATCTGGGAGGTCATTGATGAAAATAAGGAAGAGCATCGGGCCCAAGATAGAGCCCTGAGGGACACCAGCGTTTGTGCTGTAGGATGTAGAGGCATATCCATTCAAAATGACCTTCATTTTGCAGTTATTTAAAAAAGATTGGATTAGATCAAGCAAGCGTCCGGTAATACCGTAACCCCGTAGCTTGCATAGAAGGCCAGAGTACCAAACACTGACAAAAGCCTTAGAGATGTCCAGAACAACAGCATGAGCCTCGCCTGACTGATCAAGGGCCTGGAGCATGTACTCCGTATGTAAGCCGCGGACCTGGCAAAGCGGAAGCCATACTGCATGTCAGAGTAGAGTTTGTGGGCAGTAAAATGTTGAACTATTTCAGCATTAATTATGGCCTCGAACACTTTCCCGAAAATTGGTAGAAGCCTGATAGGGCAATAATTGGATGGGTCCGATGGTTCATCACAGTATTTAAATACAGGAACGACTGAAGATAACTTCCAGCATGCAGGAAAACAGAAAGGCAGTAGTTATACAGTTTAGAGAGGACATGGGAGAGTTCAGGAGCACATTTCTTAAGGACTATCACCGGGATTCCATCGCCAACGCTCTCCTTATGGGGGTCAAGTTTGGAAATTACTCGGCACTCAGCTTTATCTGTAGATGACGTGAGAACCTCAAATTCATTGATTAAAGGAGGGATTGAGGATTTGCTATTGTTCAGCACCCGTTTGCATAACCGCCAGTAGTCCTTGGAGCCGAACTTGCGGTCAGCAAACAACTGCTTGGCGTCATTCAGGATGCTCTTGCACTCATTACAAGCAGACATAAATAGGCGCCTATTGTGATCAGATGACTGTCTCCGGAATAGTCGGAAGTAGTGGTTCCTGTGGGCAATGGCGGCCAAACAGGCAGGAGAGAACCAAGGAGAGGAATGAGGGTTTAGACAATACTTCCTGGTAGGTATGAAGGCATTAATGCCAGCTTTCACCCAGGACGAAACCTCAGAGGTACAGTCATCAACTGGGAGATCGAGCACTTTTCCCCAAGGGATGTTGCATAGGAAATCACGAAAGGCGTCCCAGTCAGCTTTTTGGTAGCAGTAGAAGGTCCTATAGGTAGGAGGCTCCTGGGGGGAGTGAGAGTGGAAAGAAATATTATGATTATGAGAGATATTATTAATATGAGAGAGACAACAGCATGGTCAGAGTTGCCGAGAGGGCAAAGCTGCGAGACTTGGCAGGAGTCAGGTGCAGAGGTAAAGCATATATCTAGTAGAGAGGAGTGTCCAGAGGGAGTGCTTGGAAAACGTGTGGGGAAATCCACCACTTGCGTAAGGGATTGGGAAATAGCAAAGTTCATGGCGTGGCTGCCAGCTGAATCAGTAACAGAGTCTTTTAGCCACTCAGAATGATTGGCGTTAAGATCTCCGGATGTAACACCCCAACTGACCCGTCCGAACAATTTCTCCGGCGGCCGTTCTCCACGCTGTGATGTTGCCGGAAATTTGTAGAAAATGTCGGAGCCTCAAGCTGGGGGTACAAGATTGAACTATAAGGAACGAACTTCCTTAACAACTAGGTTGAGTTGAAAAGGATGCTTTATTCGTTTAGAGTTAGCCTTTTCGGTTGGGGCAGGCGAATGTGACACACAGCTCTAACTCTAATGGAGATCAACAAATCCGAACTGACCGAAACAAAACGAACGGAGATTCTACTTCACTCAAACGCCCGGCGGAACTCAACTGACTCTACTCTGAAAAATTACCTGAATTTATTTAAAATTTATCCGGAAATCCGGAAATCCGGAAATGCTTTAGACCACCGGTGATAAACATTGGCGACTGTAAGTCTGAAATTTCAGTTATCTTTTTTTTTATCTTAATAAAGCTTCCGCCGGAAAATTCTTAATGTGTGGTCAAGATACAGTAAAGGACAGCCTTTGACCGGCTCATTCGAAAACCCACCTGCTGAACTTTATCTCTTTATCACATTAAATCACTGAGTCAAATATTTACCGGAAGAGTGGTAGGATTTAAAACAGTAATCGGATACCGTTGTCTCTTCCACAATTTTCCTCATAGAAGAAAAAGCGTTTTTTTTCCTCTTCTTTTCACTTTTGTTAAATATGTTTTTAAACTATTTTCTATTCTTAACCATTTTCTATTTTAATCTATTATAATAAAATACATATATGCCTAGTTATCGTCTCACACGGATACAAATATGTGAGCGAATGAGTGGTAGGAAATAGCCTTATCTATGTTGTCAGAAATGCTATCTAGAAGGGGTCAGTCAGGAGAGAAGGGAGAACGGTAAAGAAAGAAAAAGTAGCTAACCGAACTGAGAAGTGACAGACGGAGACATACATATTGGTGGTCAGGAGATTCGAGTGATGTCACCCTAGCTGTAGGGAGGTGTTCACTAACGTAGACCTCCAGCCCATGCATGTGAACAGTGGAATCCCTCCTTAACAGGTGGAGATAACCAGAGATGGAGAAGTCAGAGGAGAGAATTGAGGAGTTAAGGTTAGTATCAGATAGCGCTAGGATGTCAGGGAACTTTTCCGGGAGGAAAGCTTCTACGCTAGGAAAGTTAGTACGATACCCCGGATATTAGTAAAAGAAAAGGTAAGGGATTTTGGTTATTTGAGTTTGGCTGGTTTAGGATTTTCTCTGATTTCGTTTATCATGTTATGGTTTGTTGATAGGAAGGGACCTAGAGTAGAGGATATAGGCGGTCATTATCCACGATCTGTGCTATGAGGGAAACTGGCTCAGGCTGCAGCAAAGTGTGGCCCCAGGTTTGCCCACCGAAAGCGATTGCAGGGACACCTATCCATGCGCAACATGGCACTACAAGAACTCCGATATTATACAACTGTTGATCAGAGCAGCTACTTTTGACGCTACGCAAGAGTTAAGGCTCCTAACTACCAGTCGGAAGCAACAACCAGAAAACTGTCAACACGGTACCTTCACAATGATGATACGTTGCCATCAACCAAACACATCGCAGGAAAATCACGGAAGCACCAATACTGAGGTCTGGGAAGAGAAAAGAGAAGCAGGGAACAAGGGGTAAGTCTCTACTCCTGTTAAATAGACGTTGGTGAAGTGTGAAGCGGGCGATATTTTGGTCTATCTACTCCAATTAAAAAAGTTAAGGGTGGTGAGTTAACTAAGTTTTAACTTAAAGTCCAATCAAATAAATTTATTTGAAAAAAAGACAAAATCACTCGTTCAAGTAACTATGAAACGTTTGAAATTAAGCACAAAAATAAATCAATAAAAAGAAAATCATGACTTACTTTTAAGAATATTTAAAACAGTTGATTCCATCCCAAACACACATGCTATAATGCCAGTAGGTAAAAAAAATTATTTTATCTTTTTGGCCAGTAGAGGTGATATAGGCGTAGTGGGTGGAAAGTCAACTAGACAGAATGACCGAGCAAAAAGAAGAACAAGGAATTTAACAGAGGACTTAAAGAAAAAAAAAAGAACCAAATGATCCACCAGTCAAAGACATTTCTTTGAAAAAAAGACAAAGAGAGAGAGAGACAGAGAGAGAGAGAGAGAGAGATAGAGAGAGAGTGACGTAAATAAATAAATATACATATGGGAGTGCACATGTATATAGGTATTGTTTAGGTCTGAATAAAACAGTGGTCAATGTATGATTAGAACTGTATTTTATATATTTTAATAAATATCCATATTATCCTACATCTATGGCACGACTCGGATTTTCATGAGTTATGCAATCATCAGATGCATATTTCAAACTGACAGTTTAATAAATGTTAATTTCACTAGATATTAATGGGAATTAAATATTATAAAGTTAAGTTACTGCTTTTTTAATGACAAAATATGAAAAATTAATATTCTAAGGTTCCTGTAGATAAAAATTTATAATTTAAATTTAAAATTTAAAATTAAAATAAAAAATATTAAAAATAATAAAATGCAAGGAGAAAAATCAAAGGAGCGAAAATCGTTAAACGAAAAAATTTAAATATTCAGATAAAAAAATTCAAATTTTAAAATTTTAAGTGAAATAAGATAAAAAATAAATAAAATAAAAAATAGAATTAAAAAATTAACTCAAAATGAAAAATAAAAATTAAAACTCAAAATGAAAAATAAAAATTAAAAATTAAAATTAAAAATGAAAAACATTTTTTTGAATTAAAAAATTAAAAATTAAAATTAAAATTTAAAATTTAAAAAATGAAAAAATAAAAATGAAAAACAATTCATTTTTATTTTATTTTTTTATCATATATATATATATATATGTATATATATACAATGGAATCTCCTTAAACGACAAATATCTTTGATGGTGGATGTCTTTATGCTAACGTCCCTGCAACCTCTCTGAATGTGGTTTATGTGTGCCGAAAGCTTAGAACCATCACAATAAAAAAATATCCAAATATTGAACAATATTTTCTTTATTTTCACCTGAAATTAAAGCCAAAATACGATATTGAGAACGAAAGAGGAACACTAACGCTGCTCCGCCAAAGGGCAGAGTCTCACCTGGGGAAAAAATAGAGAATATTTTTTTCCCGAGCTGAAGGGCTCGGATTTCCATTTTAAATGACCTTGCGTCACATCTGTCTCGAGCATACGCCCTTGCGGATGGGTAGGAGATATCTTGTGCATTGGCCGTTGTTCAACTTGCCTTTTGAACAATTTTTGACCAGTTTTTGAATCTCGGAAAAAAGACTTTCTTTATTTGTATTAAGTTCATTCATTTTCTTTTTTCTTATTTTATTATATTTTTGTTTAATTTTAATTTGTGTTTTTCTTTTCTTATTTTTTGGCCAGCTTTGACCGCCATATTTACTTTTTAATTCATGACACTTGACTGATTGTGTCTCTTTCTTATTTTGTTTAAAATTACCTCTTATTTTTCTTGACCTTTCTTGGTCAAGAAAAATAAGAGGTAATTTTAAACAGAGAGACAGAGAGGAAAAAAGCAAACGTTTTAACAAAGACACTTTTCGTTACTTTTTTGAAACTGTTGATTTATTCTTTTTTTTTCTTCAGTTTTTTCTTTCTCAATCTTTTGATTTTATATTTGTTAACCGTTTCCTTTTTTAGTGACTTTCGCTTTTTTTTTGTTCTTTTGATTTTTGCTTTTTTGTTTTTTTTGGATTTTTTTTTCAGTTTGTTAATCTTATTGTATTTAGTTTCTTCATATTTTTATCATTGGCGACTTTATTTTTTTGTCTTTATGTGAACTTTATTTTTTCGTTGAATTATTTTTTTCATTCTTGTCTAACTTTATTTAATTTTATTTTTTTAGTCTTTGGGCCTGCCTTCTTTTAGTTTGTTGAATTTAATTTTTTTATTTTTTGTCTTTGGAAAATTTTTATTTTAGTTTCGTCTTAGGCGAACTTTATTTTTCTATCCTCGGACTGACATTAATTTTCTTTTCTTCTTTTGTTTTTTTTTTCCTTGTATAATCTTTTTTATGTTCTTTGTCTTTGAACGGTATTTTAAGTCCTACAACTAAAATTTAATTTTTTTGTTTAACCTGTTGTATTTTTTTAATTTGTCAAATTCTATTTTGCTTCCACTTTCTTTGTTGCTCGTCTATTTTATCTTTTATTTTCGAAGTTATTTTTAACATTCATTTTTGTTGTATTTTTACAGATGTATTCTTGTTGTTTCTCTATTTTTTCCTATTCCCTGCCCACTTCCCTTCTCTTCAATTTTTATACTGACAAGGAAAATAAAGATATTTTTGCGGTTTCCCCAGATTAGGCGAGATGGCCGACGGTGATCGGTCGGTTAAAGGGCAATTATTTGGGTTTTCTTCCAAATCCAACTCCCTTATAAATAGAATAAATAGAACAAAAGGGTAGAATTCTCTCCCCAAAAAGACCACGAAGAAGAAAGGATTATTTCTCCTACTGAAAAAAATAAATGTTCCAGAAGCATTAGAACAGAAGACAGCTTGGGAATCGCTCTCATGCTGGAAGTCCTCACCGAGTGGTACTATTAACCTCGAGGAATTCCTAGAAAAGGCTAAAAGTTACAAACATTTTGTGAAAGGGATTGGCCTTTGGGAAACACTCAAGTGTTGCAGAGGGTAAATAGTGTCGTACTTCTTAGTGGACAAGTGGTCATGCAAGATTTGTCACTCTACGAAAGACACGGTGATTCCATCACTGCTGTCCTAGGGGGTCAAACTCCAAAAAATCATTAAAAGGGATTGGGTACTTCATGTGGGACGTACTGATAAGCACACCGCATAATTGCCTTGACAGGATGGAGAGAGCTAATAACGAATGACTACTTCCTACAAATAAAATGTGAGGGTCGGTAAAGTTCCAGAATATATGAGATCCTTCCTCAAATAGTCGTATAACACCTAGCAGCTTTCCTTACTTGATATGGCCAGATATTGTGGGACTCCTCCAATAATTTAAACGGATTGGAGGTTTGATATACTGCTCGATTGGTTTGCTTTTTACTCCATCCCCAACGGTTTGGACTTTTGCGACCGAAAAATACCGGTCATCGTGAACAGTAGAAAACCTACTTGTTGGAAGTGTGGCAAGGCTCGTCCCTTCGCCTCTTTCTGTCCAAATAAGAAGGCCTCTAGTCTTTCGGCCGCAAGCGTTCAAAATCCTCCTCTCGCTGGTACTGTTTCATCCGCGACGCCTGTAGTGAGCGTAACAGTGGCTCGGACCGGTGGTGTCAAACCCCCGGTTGGAGCAAATCTCTGTTTTTCTCCAGTTATCAATCCCTGCCTCTAGTGCGGTTATGGAGCAAGAAGAAAGAGAGTGGCAAACAGCGGGGTCTTAGTCTCCTGAAGATGCCAGTGAAAATGTTACCTACAGCCCGATTCCCTCCACCAGCTCTAAGAACCACGCCCCGGCGTCTTACGCAGACACAGCCAGTGAGGTTAAAATTAAACGAACCAAACTGGGAAAATTTGAGAAGCTGAAACTGACGGTAGGACTGGAATGGAGTCGCAACTGAAAGTTAAACCAGTGGAGTTTCCAGGTCCCTCATTCTCTGCCCCGTCCAGCCCATCTTCCAAAAAATTTGTGGCCCTTCCTCTTATGACCAGATCATTAAATCGTAACCCTCAGGAGCCGCACTAAAAAGAAGTCCCCGGTCCCAATTACACTTGTGTTCACACTCAATCCTCCCCCTCTCATACTCCCAAAAAATAATCCAAAAAAATAAGAAGCGACAAAGGAGTCCTTTTACAATTAACACGGAAAAGAAGTCAGAAAATGAAACAAAAGCGAAACCAATTTTCAGTACCGAAAAGTATGTATATACAGTCTCTCCAGAACACGCTGAAAGAGCATTGAGCCAATTCAAGAGACCAACTTTTGTACGGAAATGACTTGGAAGGTCCTAGTAACTTCCCTAAAGCTAAGAAGGTGTTCACTGTCTTGAGAGCTGACCAAAGGTTGCAAAAATTATTGGAAATGCTTCAGGAGATAAATGATAGTTTCCCGATTGTTACTTCATTATAATATTTTAATGACAATGATGCTAAGAAACTGAGTCTGTTTTGTTCAGGAGGGCTACCACTCTTTGTTCGCCTCTCTCTTTACAGAGATTTAAAATTAACATTTCATTGACGGCCTGTCCCTTGATGACTCTATCAAATTGAAAATGTGTACAGGTCTGATGAAACAGGCCATGAGTGTTCTCTCCCTGGACATGTTCAATGCTGAAGGTCAACACTAATCGGTTCGATAACTGCACTTTGGTTGTTAATGCCAAGAGCCTAAAATCGGAGTCTCAAAAGGTGAGAGTCATTTGCGATTTTCAGAGTCTCTGGGTGAATATATGTTGTGTACAGGAAACCTATTCTGTCTAGGGCGGTTATCCTTCATTTAGCATGTTCTGATGGACGTTGGAGAGGTGTTTCCTGGCTGGTGAGCAAGTTTTTGAATGAAGATCGGCTCTTTTGTTTGCTTATCCTACGGGTAGACTTTGCGTGCTGAATAAAGGATAAGGATTATCGTCTTATTGGGGCTTATACACCCAATGACTATGCTGAGCAGCCTGATTTGTTTTTCGATGACATCTATTTGATTTTGGATATGCGTTTGTCGTACAGTGGATATCGGCTCGGAACGAGAAATCGGGAAGCCGAGTTCGAATTCCAGCCGAATTCATTGCATTCACTTACGCGCAAATACCCTTGGGAAAGGTATTATTCCGTCTATTCCTTCCAGTTATGGGTTAAATAACAGGACAGATTGGGTCCTATAGCTATAGCCTTGGTCGGCAACCAGTCTACCGCAGAAAGCAATGGAAACATACTGCGGGATAATCTTCTGCCCAGTCAGTCATGTCTCTTTCGAGACATGATCGCCCAAGCGTGTTTCACGTATGGCACTTAACTGACTGACTGACAAAAATAGTTCGAATCATGATTAAGGCTTCTACTGATAATAAAATGAGGGATCGGTTTTCTATAGTTATGAAGTAATAAACTGATCTCCCACTAACTACTACGTAATAATATAATAATCTATTCTCCCTCTAGCTATGAGTCAAATAATAGGACAGATTGGGTTCTATAGCCTTGGCTGGCAACCAGTCTACCGCAGAAAGCAATGACAACCTACTACGGTATAATCTTCTGCCCAGTCAGTCATGTCTCTTTCGAGACATGATCGCCCAACCGTGTATCACGTATGGCACTTAACTGACTGACTGACTGACTATTTGATCGTTTTAGCGGAAGATTGGATTGCTGTCCTTGATCCAGACATAGATCCTATAGTTTCTAACACGGTTACTAAAAACCGAGCCTCGAACCCGTTTCGGGACTTTATCGACAAGGTTGATCTTGTCGATAATTATCAGGAAGTAGTGTGGACTTGGACGAATAAGGGCGGTTAGGCTTCAGTGGTGCGTTCTCGTTACATCGACTGAGTTTTAGTTAAGACAGTCGATGTAGGGCTCTTAGAGTGTCCAAGTTCTTATTCTATAGTTTACACGGACCATACCCTCGTCCGCATTAGTGTAAACTTAGATAAGCCTAGAATGGCTGACTACTGGAAATTGAATGTCCCATTACTTGGTGAGCAAGATTTCCAGCACAAGTTGCGTCTAATGCTACAGTAAAGTGAAGCAGCGGCTATACTTCAACGCTTTACCAGGGTTGAGATCATGTTACTACGCAAAGACAGGAGCAATATGGAGGGGTTAGGTAACTTTCAGCCTTAAACACAAAATAATTTTGTTAGTTGGTTGTTTTGCTTTTATGGCAAACTAGCAGTATAGCCCGGCGTTTCTCGGATGTAATGAAAGATTTAAAACTAATCCATGGAACTGGAGCTCAGACTCAACCTAAAGAATATTTGAAATAATGAAATAATTGCGACAATTCATCAATCGCACCTACTATGTATATATATATATATATATATATATATATATATATATATATATACTAGCAGTATAGCCCGGCGTTGCTCTGGTGTAATGAAAGCTTTAAAACTAATCCATGGTCCTGGAGCTCAGACTCAGCCTAAAGAATAGTTGTGTTAAGTTTGGTGAGAATCGTATAAAAATTGTGGATTTGTATTCATACAGACAGATAAACAGACAGAGACACACACACACACACAAACATCTTGCCTTTTATATATATATACATTATTGATTTGATGCACTATTGTAAGAACTGCAACCTTGAAACTTCTGAATATCATTTCATATGTCTTTGTCTATGAATGTATCATTAAAATCAGACCACTCCTTCTATAATCTGATTTTTTCGATTTTCGATATTTATCAGGGGTACCTCGACACAAAACCTAGCTAAGAACACACGCAGACGCTTATAGTACAACTGTGTAAATTTTCAAGAAATCGGTTCAGCCGTTTCGGAGTCTATAGACATAGTTCCATTTATAAATAAGTTTAGATCAACCTCGGCGGGTCATTTATTGCCAACTAATTTTTATTTATTTAATGCTGGTAATACCTTTTTCTTTCAACAACTTATTGTTTTTTATATAAGTTTTGTGTCCAGTAATACTTTTTTCTTTTCGAGTATCAAGATTCATTGGGATTTATTTTTAAGGGCAGGATCCCCATGTCCCACCCTTGTTATTTAACACATAACTGTAGGGAAGGGACGGATTAATACCTTTCCCAAGGGTATCAGTGCTTAAGTGAATGCAGGGTATTCAACTGGAATTCGAACTCGATTTCTCTTTCCGACCCGATATCCACTGCACCACAACGCACATCCGTCACTAAACGCTTACAGCACCTGGTATTCCCAAGCCGTCACCCATCTAAGTGCTAACACTGGCTCAATGTTGCTTAACTTCGCGGATCGAGCGGGAACCGGTGTTTTCAACGTGATGGGCCGTAAGCCTAAACACAAAATAAAGATTCTAGTCAGGGTCTTAGCCGGCCGTTTTCAGGCTGTCCAATGTAGTGTTATTGGCTCTGAACAGACTTGTCCTGTGAAGGGCAGGACTATTCAGGACAATCTTCATAAAGTACGCTTGATTATCGTGCACGTCGAGAATGAAGCCGCGCTGATCAATTTAGATTAATCCAAGGCATCCGATAGGATTGACCATCGATTTCTGGAGTCTATGCTTTCAGCCGGCGGTTTCGGTCTATACTTTCACTCCTGGATTTGTCTTTTGTATGCGACTCCCTGTGTGCTGGTGGAAGTGAATGGGGTTCTACCGAAGCCTTTCGTATTGTCTCGCCTCTTTTCGTCAAAGTTATCCGCTTTCGCTTTTGCTTTACGTTCTTGCTTTGGAGCTTTTCCTTTGTAAGTTAACGGTGAATCCGGCCCTGCACGGAATTTCGCTATCTGGTGCTGTCACCTCGACCAGTTGCTCCGCCTTTGCTGACGACGTTTCGGTTTTTGTGTCGAACAGGGCCGAGATTGATGAAATTAGCAATGAAATAAGTGGGTATGAGACGTTGTCAGGGACCAAAGTCAATAGCGATAAGTCTGTGGTCAGGTGTAGAAAAGGGAGTTTCTCTTCGCGAACCTTTCCTCTGGTCGGACGGGGCGATCAAGATAAACGGTATTGGCGTGCGGTGAAAGAAAATGCCAAGGCCACAATTGCTTTTTGGTTCTGTAGGAATCTTTCCTTAAAGAGGGGGGCGGAAGTATGTGCCTCTCACATATACCCTATTCTGTTTTACTGACTCTCTGTGCTGCCTCTTCTGTCTACCATACTAATGCAATTAGTAGTAAAGTTATTGTTCTCCTTCTTGTAAGGAGGCAAGTCCTCTAAATTACCACGGGAGATCTGTTTCCTTCACCCTTCTGAGAGCGGTCTGGGTATGCATAGCTTTGAGATTTGTTAATATATGCATCGCATCAAGTTCCTGGATCGAACGTGTCTGCAAATGGATAGTGAGGGCGAATTCTGGAAGGAAGACGCCGCAACAGCTTCCCATCTTTGAGAAGTGTGCACTCGTCCTAGGAAGAGGGCGGGCCGTTTACCCTGAGACGAGTGCTTCTTCCTCAGGAATGTCGGATAGCTCTGAAATGATACCTGCGTGCGGGGGAGAGCCTCTCCGACGTGCAGGCGTTGTTACGTAGGGCACTATATTATGCATTAGTCAAGGAATCCACCCATGATTATGTGATTGGCGAGCTCGGACATACAAAGCAGGAGGCTCACTCAATATAGACTTGGGTGCCCGGGTTGAAATACCTCATTAATAATGCGGTATCATTCACCTGGCTAGTGATTTGTAGGGCTCTCTGAGCCGGCAAAAGGTTTTGTGTCGGCGGTTTAGAGAAGTCTCCAAATTGCGCACACTGTGCTGGGGAGGTGGAAAACCTGGATCAATCCTTTTTTCAGTGCATTGTCGAAGTCGCCCTGTTTGTTGAAAATATCATAGTTCGCATGCTTGGAAATTTTCTGACCCTTGAGTTCAGGTTTGTTAGTAGCAATGTTCTGCCATTGACCAAAGTTGAACACTATGTGTTCTTTTGCTTGCTGGGCGTTATGAGAGTCGCGATTCAGAAGGAACTCTATGGAGATGAGAATTTCACCTCTTCTCAACTGATCTTGTACTTTAAGCATCAGATTAAAGTCAAGATTTTGACGGAAAGGTGACAGCTCTCCCTATCAGAATTCAGCAGAAGGTGGGTAAGTCTTACGCGTTTGCGACGAGTGAGGTAAGGCCGATTACGCGTTAGAATATTTTTCGAGACGCTTTGAACATTAGCCCCCACCCAGCCGAGATAAAGCCTAGATTACGCATGTTTTTTTTTTATCTTTCTTTTGCTCTTCTGAATTTATTTAGCGAGAGGTTGTGTGCTCATCAGCCTATTTTATTTCTGTCCCTATATTCTTTAGTTTAATTCCCGCTCCCTTCTTCCTCCAGATATTTTAGTTCCCCGGTAAGTGTGGGCAGCCTTTCACATTTAAGGCGTGGATTTCGTATTTGTTTTTTGTGTTTCGATGACTGTATGCTTGTGTGAGTGCTTGGATGAATGAATGGTTTATATTATTAAAGTCACGCATTAATTTCGTCCCTTTAACTGATATTTCTATCACAATTTACAATTTGTGGAGGATTTCATTACTAACACAGCTTTATTTGGTTTCTTGTAAATATTTTATTTGCATGTAAATGATCATTGGAGTTCTAAATTGTTATCTCTCCCCATCAAACACACATACGAGAATAGAATATATGAAGTTTTTAGTAAGGACTTCATGGAGACGCTGAAGTATTATGGAGGACCTAGTAAGGAAGGTAAGCATGAAAGCTTTGTTTGGGTGTAAGGAATACTGCTCCATGTTTGGGTCAGTGATTGTATCTAGCTAAGTTTCGTGTGCTCCTGCTATCCACCTAGGGGCCCTTGACAAAATCGAACGGAGAATCTTTAATGTGGTCGATCCCGACTTGGCAGCTCAGATACAGTTACTTTTTCACCGGCACAAGGTGGCTTCCCTGTGTCTTTTCTACAAATATTTCACGGCTTCTGCGCCAACGAACTGAGCTCCCTGGTGCCCCTATGTATAGATTTACTCGAGCCACAAGAGTAGCAACTAGGTCCAACCCTTTTACTGTGAAATCAATAAAATGTAAACGCAAATTCTTCTCCATCAGCTTCTTTTCTCGCACTTCCCGCTTGTGGAATTCTCTTCCATTTACTTGCTTCCCCTACAGCTACAATCACCAAAAATTTAAATGTAAAGTCAATAGTCATCTATCTTACAAGAGATTAGTGATAGAAAAAAAGGCATTACAAGTAATAAATAAATAAAAATTTAGTTGGCAATAAATGACCCGCCGAGGTTGATTTTCCATAAAAACAAAACCAACCAACAAAATTATTTTCTGTTTAACATCGTTAAAGGCCGAAAGTTACCTCACCCATCCATATTGTTCTCACTAACCTGCATCCTCTCTTTCATGCCCCTTTTCCCGTCCACTCCACTCTCATCAGTATTCTCATTCTTCTCTTACCCACTTCCTGATACCCCCAATAACTTGTCACTACTTATTATACCTTTCCTTCTGATACCCCCTATAACTTGTCACTCCTTCTCATACCATTCCTTCCTGACACCCCCTATAACTTGTCACTCCTTCTCATACCATTCCTTCCTGACACCCCCTATAACTTGTCACTCCTTCTCATACCATTCCTTCCTGACACCCCCCATAACTTGTCATTCATTCTTATACCTTTCCTTCCTGACACCCCCTATAACTTGTCACTCCTTCTCATACTACCATTCCTTCCTGACACCCCCTATAACTTGTCACTCCTTCTCATACCATTCCTTCCTGACACCCCCTATAACTTGTCATTCATTCTTATACCTTTCCTTCCTGACACCCCCTATAACTTGTCACTCCTTCTCATACCATTCCTTCCTGACACCCCCTATAACTTGTCACTCCTTCTCATACCATTCCTTCCTGACACCCCCTATAACTTGTCATTCATTCTTATACCTTTCCTTCCTGACACCCCCTATAACTTGTCACTTTCTTATACCTTTCTCTTCTGACACCCCCTATAACTTGTCACTCCTTCTCATACCATTCCTTCCTGACACCCCCTATAACTTGTCACTCCCTTCTCATACCATTCCTTCCTGACACCCCCCTATAACTTGTCATTCATTCTTATACCTTTCCTTCTGACACCCCCTATAACTTGTCACTCCTTCTCACCATTCCTTCCTGACACCCCCTATAACTTGTCACTCCTTCTCATACCATTCCTTCCTGACACCCCCTATAACTTGTCATTCATTCTTATACCTTTCCTTCTGACACCCCCTATAACTTGTCACTTTCTTATACCTTTCCTTCCTGACACCCCTATAACTTGTCCTCCCTTCTCATACCATTCCTTCCTGACACCCCCTATAACTTGTCATTCATTCTTATACCTTTCCTTCCCCCCCCCCCCCCCCTCCTTCTCATACCATTCCTTCTGACACCCCCCCCTATAACTTGTCATTCATTCTTATACCTTTCCTTCCTGACACCCCCTATAACTTGTCACTCCTTCTCATACCATTCCTTCTGACACCCCCTATAACTTGTCCTCACTTCTCCTTACCATTTCCTTCCTGGCACCCCTATAACTTGTCATTCATTCTTATACCTTTCCTTCCTGACACCCTATAACTTGTCATTCATTCTTATACCTTTCCTTCCTGACACCCCCTATAACGTACTCCTTCTCATACCATTCCTTCCTGACACCCCCTATAACTTGTCACTCCTTCTCATACCATTCCTTCCTGACACCCCCCTATAACTTGTCCTCCTTCTCATACCATTCCTTCCTGACACCCCCTATAACTTGTCACTCATTCTTATACCTTTCCTTCCTGACACCCACAATAACTTGTCCTCCTTATACCGTTCCTTCCTGACACCCCCTGTAACTTGTCACTCATTCTCATAACTTTTCTCCTATATAACGCCCTGCGCACCAGTGGCAGTAAACTACCTTTCTTGAGGCGATATGATTATAAAAAGAAAAATAACTATTATTCATACGCATGCATTTTCTTTTTTGTTTTCTTTTCAGTTGGTTCTGAACAAAAAATTATTTCAATTGAGTTGTAAGAATTGAAAAGCAATAACCGGTGATAATTCTCTTTTTCTTATTCTTCGCCTTATCAATTTTCTTATTCTTTGCCTTATCAATTTTCTTATTCTTCGCCTTATCAATTTTCTTATTCTTCGCCTTATCAATTTTCTTATTCTTCGTCTTATCAATTTTCTTATTCTTCGCCTTATCAATTTTCTTATTCTTCGCCTTATCAATTTTCTTATTCTTCGCCTTATCAATTTTCTTATTCTTCGCCTTATCAATTTTCTTATTCTTCGCCTTATCAATTTTCTTATTCTTCGCCTTATCAATTGCTGTCACTGTTTTCTCTTTTCTCCCTTTAATTATTTCTGTTTGGTTTTATTAAATTAATTTTTTTTACCGATAATAACATTTTTTGCACTATAAAAGTTGTTAGCAGTTTTAATTGAAGTAATCCTTATTAAGAACGGAAATATTTTTCAGCAATAAGAGTCGCTAACCTATTAGATTGAAACAAAATTAATGGCTGTGCGAAGTGTTGTATTTTGAAAGGTCATTTTAACATAGTATTCACAGTATATACTAGGTAAATTTTGGTAGACATAATAATTAAAGTGTGCTCTTTGATAATTTTTAACTTATTTTAAGACATAAATATTCTTGAAGCATAGAATCCCTCAATTATGAACATGCTTGCATGAGTTCAAACTTGGCTACATTGCTTCCAAACTTTTACGAATATCAACAGAGCATAGAGAGATAGGTCGACAAGTGATCTGAAAGTACAAAGGGGCTTTCAGAAATTCCGTACAGGTGATGAGAGCCTTGAAGATAAGGAAGGCAGAGGAGGGTCATGTAGTCTTGATAATGAATAAATGCAAACACCTGTTGATCGAACCCCAAGTCAACGTGTCAGAGAAATGTCTCAGATGCTTGGTGTCAGTATTGCAACAATTTCATGCCATTTGTAGAGTATTGGCATGATGAAAAAGCTCGATAAATGGATTCGTCATGATCTCAACGAAAATTAGAAACTTAGGCATTTTGAAGTGTGCTTGATGCTCCTTCTGCGTAACACCAATGATCCCATTCCTGAACGAAGTTAAGCAACGTTGAGCCTGGTCAGTACTTAGATGGGTGATCACCAATGATCCCATTCCTGAACGAATAATCATTTGAAATGAAAAGAGGATCCTTTATGATAACCGTAAACGATAAGGTCAATGGCTTGATCATGATGAGTCTCCCAAACATTTTCCAAAGTCAAAGTTGCATCAGGCTTACGGCCTATCACGTTGAATACACCGGTTCTCGCTCGATTACCGAAGTTAAGCAACGTTGAGCCTGGTCAGTACTTAGATGGGTGACCGCTTTGGAATACCAGGTGGGTGCTGTAAGCGTTTAGTGACGGATGTGCGTTGTGGTGCAGTGGAGATCGGATCGGAAAGAGAAATCGGTGAGCCGAGTTCGAATTCCAGTTGAATACCCTGCATTCACTTAAGCACTGGTACCCTTGAGAAAGGTATTAATCCGTCCATTCCCTCCAGTTATGGGTTAAATAACAAGGGTAGGACTTGGGGACCCTGCTCTTAAAAACAAATCCCAATGAACTGTGAAAAGAAAAATGTTGTAAAAATAAATAACCTTACCCAAAATCATTGGTTATGACCTTAAAATGATCCCATAAGGATTGATAGATCGTTAACCCTCAAAAAACAAACAAGCAACAAACAAAGTTGCATCAACAAAAGTTATGGTGACTGTTTATTGATCTACAATTAGTGATACCTCACTACAGCTTTCTGGAAGCCAATCAGAGCCTTAATAAAAAGCTTCACTGCAATCGATGTACTGAAATGCATGCATGCCTGCAAAAAATGAAACCTGCATTGATGAATCAACGTGATCCAATTCTGCTCCAGAACCATGTGCGGCCATATGTTGAAAGAATGTAGTTGCAGAAACTTATGAACTTGGGAATACTAGATTTTACCACATCTTTCATATTCTCTTAATCTTTCACCAACTGATTACTGTTTTTATTTTAAGCACTTGAGCATCTTTTAAATTAAGAGCACCTCGGCCTGGTGTAATGGCTAAAATCATTGTAACTGAGTAGTGAGTTAGCTGTGTTACGTCTAAGCTACGCTTGGAAAATCACCTTTCTCCAGATTTGGTGGTTAGACGCAGAGCTAACAACATTAAAAAAAACAGTTTGTTACGGAAACAGCAAAAACGCTGCCCTACACCCCATTAGGCGTAAGAAAAAGTTTATTTATTTTATATTTTAAATGGTAAAACTTCTAGGTCAAAACAAGAGGGGAAACCAGCTTTCAAAGATTTCGTTGCATTAGAGCCAAACAAGAAATAAATAAACGTCGATCGATGGCAGAGGTACATAGATGCTCAAGGCTCGTATTTTGAGTTATTAAACATTTCTTCAGTTAAATTTTCAAGAATAAAATATTTCTGAAATCGGCCATTACTTTTGTAACAACCCTATATGTAACTTTTTGCAATCTCTCATTTTACAAACTGGCAATTTTGAACCTTTATTTCAAGAAGCATCTTCGTTTGGTACAAAATTCGCAGTGTTTCGAGGGTATGTAACTTGTTTTAAAGTTCAGGCCAAAGAAAACAAAACAAAAATAAGGAAGAAATAATAGAAAACAATATAGAAATAAATATGAAGAAATTACAACTTATCTGAGAAAAACTTAGAAAGTGTTAAGCGGCTTTCCAGGTGGGAAGCGATTTTCACCTGATCAGAGACAAAAAAAAAATCATTGAGATAATACGTATTAAGAATTTACAACTGACAAAGCCAGACATTTCGAATCAATTCTTGGACACACTCGCACTGAGATAGTGTTTTCATTTTTTTTTTCTGTTTTTATGCTTTTGAAATACACTTGACTAACAAGAGGAACTTTTTGCTCTTTATCTTTCATCACCTCTGATGTCAGACAGAATTATTTTTTTTAATTTGTCCCTATGTGAATTCACGTTTGGTTAATATATGAACTTTTAACAACATTATTATCTATATACCTAATAGCATCACATATAGAACATATCCAAGATAGAAACATTTCAGTTTCTAGATAACTAGGTCAGCGGGTAATGCATTCAGACATTTGGCATTACCGGAAACATTAGAGCAAATGACGCCTCATTGCCTTTCAAAATACTCTTTTTGGCGCCCCACACATGTCGGCATCTTTTCTGAATTTTAAATCAGGTTGAGAAGTCCTATTGCACGACCGCTATTTGTAGTAAAAAAATGAATGATTATGGGTGGGGCCAAAACGTGCTGTGTGACGCTCTCTCGTCGGCAGGTAAGCTGTTTTTCTTTCTATCTTTCTTTGGTCGCCTCAAGGAAATGGATTTCAGGTTTCCCTTTCTCGGCCCGTTATACAGAGCAGTTGTGAATCATACACCAGCCAAGCCGCTCCTACTTCCTCTTTGTCAGTCTGCCTGTCAATCTGCAACTTCGACACATGCAATCCGCCGAAAAAATCCTCTTCTCTGACAGCAGCGCTGACACCCGTCTTTTTATGCCATTCCAGGACGGCAGAAACTTACATGTGTGCAAATATCGTCTCGTTTTGGACGATATGGGCACGCATAAATTATCTTTAATAGCGGCGATTTTTCGTTTTTTGTTATTATCATGCAGGCAAGACAAGTTCTCGCTCGTTTTGAATTCCGAGATAAGTCATGTCTTTCGTTACCCTATTAGCTGTCTAGCTGCGTTATTATTATCGTACTATAAAGACGAATTGGCATGGCAAAAGACGCGTTCCAGAAGCTGAGTAAACTACTAACACACAGGAAAATTTCTCTAGAAACAAAGAAAAGAGTGCTGGATTGCTATGTGATGTCATTCCTTCAATACGGCAGTGAATGCTGGACAATATCATCGAAAATGAGAACAAAACTGGAAGCAGCGGAAATGTGGTTCTACAAAAGGATACTTCGTATATAGTGGACCGAGCATGCAAGCAACGATGAGGTGTTGGAAAGAATGGCAACGAAAAGGAAAATTAATATTGGGCATCAGGAAGAGACAACTGAAGTTCCTGGGACACACAATGAGGAAGGAGAGCTTGGAGAACCTGATACTGACTAGCCAGATAGAAGGCAAGAGAGACAGAGGAAGGCAGCGGATAACATATTTGCAGGACCTGATCAGGTGGATGACGGAACGGGGGTTGCCAGGAGCAAGTATACTGGGAGCCAAAAGGGATAGGGAGACGTAGAGAGCCATGATCGCCTACGTCCTGAAAGGACACGGCACATAGAAGAAGATGAATGTAACTGAAGTAAAAGAAAAATAATTAAGTAAATGTAGCTAATTTCATGACCTACTGAAAACAGATCATCATGATGTCGACAGGAAAGCATTCACCAAAACTAGAGATAGAAAACATTTTTGGCAGGTCTATTTATTCTCGGCCGACAAGAAACTAAATCTTTACTGGGGGTGGGAATCCATGTCCTTGTGCCACTCAGTATCATGCATAGATTAAATATCCGTTTTTAATGACTACTAGCAGTATAGCCCGGCGTTGCTCGGGTCTAATGAAAGCTTTAAAACTAATCCATGGTCCTGGAGCTCAGACTCTTTAGACGTTGGCACGAAAGACTAAAAAGCAATAGTTGTTTCCAGTCAAGCGAAACTGTAGACTGAAAAAAAAATGAATGGATGTAGGTCAAATTTTGATTTCCTGGTATCGATATCAAATAATTTTTTTTCGTCGTAAACTGAATTTTGAAGGCTAAATAAGTCCTCTGAGTAAATGGTATCCTGGTTGAGACTAATAACTACAATTATACCTACTTAGAGCCCAACCCGACACAAAAACTAAAATAAAAGGGCTGAAAAAATAGAGGCGTACAGGCAGATAAATAGACACACACAAACATCTTGCCTTTTATGTATATATATATATATATATATATATATATATATACATTATCGATTTTCTGCACTATTGTAAGAACAGCAACCTTGAAACTTCTGAATATCGTTTCTTATGTCTTTGTCTATGAGTGTATCAAATTTGATTAAAATCGGACCACTCCTTCTATAACCCGATTTTTTCGATTATCGATTTTCAATATTTATCGGGGGTATCTCGACACAAAACCTAGCTAAGAACACTCGTAGACGCTTATAGTACAACTGTGTCAATTTTCAAGAAAATAGGTTCTGCCGTTTCCGAGTCTATAGGTAACGGACACACACACACACATACACACACACACACACACACAAAGTTCCATTAATAAATAAGTTTAGATTTTCGCTTTCGAAAAAAATCAGTATTCATCTATCTAGCTATCTGTCTACACTACCGACCATAATTATTAGTCCGCCCCAGTATTTTTAAAATACATGATGTATTTCATACTGTCGTTAGTTAGTATTTATTGCCAAATGAAAATAGAATGTTTCTTTTGTTATTATTCAATAATTTCCCTCTCCATTTCATAGGCAGAAGCAGATATATGAAGCTCAGATTTGTTTCTATCCAATAAAATAGGTCAATTCTTTGTTTCATTGTACTCAGTCCCGGTCTGTCTTGTCTTGAATCAAAACGCTACTTTCGTTTGTCTGAACATACTCTTGTGTGTCGACGCTAATTCTTAGTCTGTGAACTTCATGACATATTACTTCTTATTTGACTTATTAGAATTCATTTAGAATGTGCGTTGTGGTGCAGTGGATATCGGCTCAGAACGGTAAGTTGGAGTGCCGAGTTCGAATTCCGGTTGAATTTCTTGCATTCATTTTCTCGCAAATACCCTTGGGAAAGTTATTAACCCGTCTCTTCCCTCCAGTTATCGGTTAACTAACAGGAGAAATTTGATTATATAGCCTTGGCTGGTAACCAGTCTACCGTTAATTTATTTTGCATATGGTGTTTGCTGGCTTCAAATTATTTTTGCACTGTTATTTCTTTTGCTTCCCATTGCTTATTGCAAATTTTATCACTTTTCTTTTCTTGGGTTAGATCTGATACTTATGCATTTGACCATTGTTACCTCAATACGCATAAATATTAATATGACAATTGATTTATCATTTTCTGAATATTTATTATAAACACATTATTTGTCAATGAAACACGGCTTTTTTTGTTTTGTTTTTTTTTTGTTTTTTTATAGTATTTTCACAGGGATCACTCTTACGTGAAAAAAATAACCCTTCATCAGATTTCTTTTCAAAATAAAAAAAAACATAAATTTATTTCTGGAAGATTCGAAAAACGTTCTGCACAAATTGGTTTGCGTGCGTCCTGCGTGGCCTGAAATCTTTCAATGCTTTTTAATTCTCCAGAAATAAAGCCGTTTTTTATTCACTGCCGAACTTAGTAACATATAATGAGTGGTTTATTATCACAAATATAGAGATTATGAAATCGGTATTCGTTATTTTAAATCTTTTTCATTTTTATAAATAATATATTTCCGTAAATATTCACCTGCCACTTTTGGCGGGTCTGTACGACCAATTAAGACAAACTGAACATCACGAAGAGATAGCTGTAGTTCTTGGGACATATGTTGAGGAAAGAAGGCTTGGAGAATCTGACACTCACAGGTCAGATAAAGAGAAAGAGAGATATCGGAAAGAAGCGGATAAAATCTGGAGCGCCTGAGCAGGTGGGTGGCAGAGCTGGATTTGGGTGGGGTAACAGGAGAAGGCGTGCTAAGAGCTACTATGGATAGGGAGACGTGGAAAGACATGATCGCCTACGTCCTAAAGGAACAAGTCACATCGAAGAAAAAGAAAAGAAAACAAGCTTAGTACCCAGTTACCGCGTACGGGGGTGGGGGCTGGGTAATACCCGCGGCCAGAGCGTACTCGCTCAGTTTTTCCACATTATAAACCGACCTTGTCGCACAACTTACTTGGCCTGGTGAGGATCCACATCAGTCACTTGCGTCTCAGTCTTCGGGCAGAATTCGGCTCAATTATATCTCTGTCCTAGGATAGATAGGCAGTTTAAAAAATATGATACTGAGAGGTGTCCGATCTCTGGAAAAGATGACTGAGACTGCATCAGCACAATGACCCAGAGGGATGGATCGATGGTCACCATTAAGGCCAGCGCCTTAGTGGTGACCATCAATCGTTACGGTTGTCGGAGCTAGGCAATGTTTTGTGATATATTTAAGGTACGCGATTGGGTTCACTACATTAAACTTGACCATGAATCACATCCACGTCTCAGTGGGGAAATGAGGCAAATAACATACATTCATAAATACATTAAATATGTGTAAATAAGTTGTCACTCCGTTTTCTATTGAACATGAGTAGCGGTTTATCCCTTGTTTTCTGTTTAGGATTGAGTTTCCTGTTCATTTTAAAGTTTATATTATCATTTGATCCCAGTAACTCATTGTGGTGCAGTGGATATCGACTCGGAACGGTAAATCGGGAAGCCGAGTTCGAATTCCGGTTGAATTCCTTGCATTCACTTACACATAAATATCCTTGGGAAAAGGTATTAACCCGTCTCTTTCCTCCAGTTATGGGTTAAATAGTAGGACAGATTGGGTTTTATAGCGTTGGTCGGGAACCAGTCAACCGCAGAAAGCAATGGCAACTTGCTGCGGTATAATCTTCTGCCCAGTCAGTTATGTCTCTTTCGAGACATGATCGCCTAAAGCGTGTATCACGTATGGCACTTCACTGACTGAACTAATTGCGCACTAGTCATATTACCACCTTGCTTATGGTTATCCTTGGGAAAAGGTATTAACCCGTCTCTTTCCTCCAGTTATGGGTTAAATAGTAGGACAGATTGGGTTTTATAGCCTTGGTCGGGAACCAATCAACCGCAGGAAGCAATGGCAACTTGCTGCGGTATAATCTTCTGCCCAGTCAGTTATCTCTCTTTCGAGACATGATCGCCCAAAGCGTGTATCACGTATGGCACTTCACTGACTGAACTAATTACGCACTAGTCATATTACCACCTTGCTTATGGTTATATAATTTTTTTAAAATGTTCTGATTAAATTAAGACTAGACTTTTTATTTAATACTTATATAAGGTGGCCACTGAAAAACTGGACTCATGTATCTTTTTGTTCATGTTATAGGGCATCCTTTGAATATTAAAATGGATATGTATGATATCCAGCAACGAGTAAAAGGCATTGCGTTTTTCTTCTAAAAAACCAATTATTCAAACGCGGAAAAAATACTGGCAACATTTTAATGCTAGGTTATCTCCTAGCGATAACACGATTCGGAAGTTAATAGCCCGGTTTATAGATAGATAGATAGATAGATAGATAGATAGATAGATAGATAGATAGATAGATAGAAATGGGAAAAGAAATGACATAGATAGATAGATAGATAGATAGATAGATAGATAGATAGATAGATAGATAGATAGATAGGGAAAAGAAATGACATAGATAGATAGATAGATAGATAGATAGATAGATAGATAGATAGATAGATAGATAGGGAAAAGAAATGACATAGATAGATAGATAGATAGATAGATAGATAGATAGATAGATAGATAGATAGGGATAGAAAGGGAAAATGACATAGATAGATAGATAGATAGATAGATAGATAGATAGATAGATAGGGAAAAGAAATGACAAATAGATAGATAGATAGATAGATAGATAGATAGATAGATAGATAGATAGATAGATAGGGAAAGAAATGACATAGATAGATAGATAGATAGATAGATAGATAGATAGATAGATAGATATGATAGATATGAACAGGCTGAAATAGATAGATAGATAGATAGTTAGATAGATAGATAGATAGATATGAACAGGCTGAAATAGATAGATAGATAGATAGATAGATAGATAGATAGATAGATATAGAACAGGCTGAAATAGATAGATAGATAGATAGATAGATAGATAGATAGATAGATAGATAGATAGAACAGGCTGAAATAGATAGATAGATAGATAGATAGATAGATAGATAGATAGATAGGGAAAAGAAATGACATAGATAGATAGATAGATAGATAGATAGATAGATAGATAGATAGATCAGAAGAGAATGTTATAGCCTGATATGAACAAGCCACATGGTAGCCTTTGTACAATTGACAGTTTTGAAAAGTCAAAAGGTTTTCTTTTTTAATCATTTTCTTTCCTTTTTTTGTCATGTTATAGAGCCTCACTTGGAGATTACAATGACGACGTTTGATGTCCAGGAACCAGTAAAACTGATGGAATTTTTCTACTCAATGGAAAGATCAGTTATTCAAACTCAGAGAAAAATACTGGCAATATTTTAATGATGCTACGGTATCTCCTAGCGATAACATGATTCGGAAGTTAATAGCCCGGTTTATAGATAGATAGATAGATAGATAGATAGATAGATAGATAGATAGATAGATAGATAGATAGATAGATCAGAGGAGAATGTTATAGCTAGATCTGAACAAGCCACATGGTAACCACTTCGAGTAACAGAATTATATGAAATAATACAAAACAACGTAATAGTATAATACTGTAAAAATAGGTGGATTGACAGGAAATAGAAGTATTTAGAAAAGGTGAGGATTAGTAGAATACAGACCAGGGTAATTAGTATACAGTATCGTCGTAGAGACGTGATTGATTGGCTAGTAGAACACTTCCGGTGCAATACCGGAAATACCCGACTGACTCGCTCACTCGACTTCCTTACTTGACTTCCTTCCTCGAGGTATAATCACTACTATTTTATATAGTGATTCGAATAGTCTATTTCCGTGGAAAGGTGGAGAGGGCCCCAACACCTTTGTACAACTGAAAGTTTTGAAAAGTCAAAAGGTTTTCTTTTTTAATCATTTTTCGCAAATACCCTTGGGTATTTCCTTTTTTTTTTTTGTCATGGTATAGAGGCTTACTTGGAGATTTCAGTGACGACATTTGATGTCCAGGAACCAGTAAAACTCATGGAGTTTTTCTACTCAATGGAAAGATCAGTTATTGCAAACTCTAAGAAAAATACTGACAAGATTTTAATGATGCTACAGTATCTCCTAGCGATGACATGATTCGGAAGTTAATAGCCCAGTTTATAGATAGATAGATAGATAGATAGATAGATAGATAGATAGATAGATAGATAGATAGATAGACAAGATAGATAGATAGATAGATGGAACAAGATAGATAGATAGATAGATAGATAGATAGATAGATAGATAGATGGAACAAGACAGATAGATAGATAGACAGATAGATAGATAGATAGATAGATAGATAGATAGATAGATAGATAGATAATGGGAACAAGATAGATAGATAGATAGATAGATAGATAGATAGAGTAAACAAGATAGATAGATCAGAAGAGAATGTTATAGTCTGATATGAACAAGCCACATGGTAGCCTTTGTACAATTGACAGTTTTGAAAAGTCAAAAGGTTTTCTTTTTAAATCATTTTCTTTCCTTTTTTTTTTTTGTCGTGTTATAGAGCCTCACTTGGAGATTACAATGACGACGTTTGATGTCCAGGAACCAGAAAAACTCATTGAGTTTTTCTACTCAATGGAAAGATCAGTTATTCAAACTCAGAGAAAAATACTTTTGCTACGGTATCTCCTAGCGATAACATGATTCGGAAGTTAATAGCCCGGCTTATAGATAGATAGATTAGTCGGTTCTTAGCGCACTGTGAGCTCTGACGCAGTGATGGAATCTGTAAGACAGAGTGTCGTTAAGGATCGATCATCTTCTACTCTCCGTCGATCTGCTCAACTAGGCATCACCAGAACATTGCTTCAGAAGATTCGGAAATGCGATTTTAAAATATTTCCATATAGATTCAAATGATTCAAACTTTACTACCCCATGACACTCAGCGGCGCTACATATTCATTTTTTCAGTTGCCACCCTGTATTCAAATTCTTATTTTATAGAATACCGCTACAAAAAAAAAACAAAGAATTGTATCAAATATCAGAAATTTCATCATTAAAGAACTAACAAAAGCAGCAACGATTAAAATGGATAGTACATGTATTTTAAACAAAAAATAAAGACATAATCAACCTTCTTTACTACATCACACAGAAGGTCTGGAAGGAAAACACCCATTAATACTGGAGAGGGCGATGAAAGTTACCGACCATAAGAAAACTTAATTTTAACCGAAAACAGTGATGGCTTTTCAGTTAATACGTTTCAAATGTTTCCTTATAGGGAAACCGATAGCTAACAATCGATCAGTCAGTTAAGTGTCATACGTGGTCCACGATTGGGTGATCATGTCACGAAAGAGACATGACTGACTGGACAGATTCTCCTGCAGTAGGTTGTCAATGCTTTCTGTAAATCGGTAGACTTGTTGCCAATTAAGGCCATAAAACTCAATCTGTCTGGCAATTTAACCCTTAATTCGAGAGAAATGTATATGATTGTTACCTTTCATAAGGGTATTTGCTTCGCATTGACCTGCTATTGTGGTAACGTTTTCCATATCAAGAATGTTTTGGACACATTGACATGGTGTAATAGCAAGCTTATATCGCCAGAACAGTTACAAATGAGTTGTGAGTTAAATCTTCATTGAGTGACTCATACTTTTGGCCTTGTGCCAAATCTACGCTACGCTAAGAAAATAATCATTGCAGATGATTTGATGGGCAACTCAATGTTGTAATTATTAGCAAACTTATCTCTCTAAAACAGTTACAAATACATAGTAAGTTCTGGTGGCCCATACTTTTGGCCATGGTCCACATTTCTGCTTCGCTTAGAAAATCACTATACCAATAGAGTTTTATGGGACGAAACTGCTGATTTTCCCCTAAAAGAGGCTAGTTTGCTTTGCTATTACCCTTAGTTGGGTGGAGAGAAGATATTTGTGAGAACGCAAATGAAGCAAACTCGACTGGAATTTACATTCGATTTGCCAATCTAGTTTTCCTTGCCGCCAACTGCTACGAGCACATCCATTGTATTATCCTGCAGAAGGAGCTAATTATGACAGCAAGGGACCTGCCTTCAGGGTATCAGCAGCATTTATGATGACAGAAATTGAGAGTTTTCTAGGGGAATATTATGAAAACCACTACAACAGGGTTACTCATTATTGATAAAAAAAAAGCATCTGTCAATCACTTAAGTGCCATGCGTAATACACGCTTTAGATGATCATGTCTCAAAAGATACATGACTGAATGAGCAAAATATTATCCCGCAGTAGGTTGCAATTGCTTTTTATCTTTCCAATCTGTCCTATTATTTGACTCATAGGAATAAGAGATGTATTATATTATTACGTAGTAATATGGGGGATCGGTTTATTACTTCATAACAATAGAAAACTGACACCCACTTTATGACCAATAGAATCCGTAATCATGATTCTAACTATTATATTCAATCAGTCAGTTAAGTACCATACGTGAAACACGCTTTAGGTGATCATGTCTCAAAAGAGACATGACTGACTGGGCAGAAGATTATCCCGCAGTAGTTTGCCATTGCTTTCTGCAGTAGACTGGTTGCTAGCCAAGGCTATAGAACCCAATCTGTTCTATCATTTGACTTATAGCTAGAGGAAGATGTGATGTATTATGTTATTATTTTGTAATTAGTAGGGGATCAGTTCGTTACTTCATAACAATAGAAAACCGATCCCTCACTTTATTACTAGTAGAAGCCTCAATCAAGATTCCAACTATTATATTCAGACAGTCATTTAATTACCGTACGTGATACACGCTCTGGGTCATCGTGTCTCGAAAGAGACATTGTGGCGACGCTCTCGGGTTGCTAGTCGTGATGGCCTCAACACAGTAGCCGGTCTTTAAGGCGTCTATTACAACAATGTTCCACCTTGCCCACGCTGTGAATTTTGATCCCAAGGAAGGCACGTTGAAATCTTGCTAACTGTATCTTTACCACGTCGAGCCAGGCCGGACGCGCGTCCACATTTGGATTAATAAAAAAAAACGGCACCAAAAAAAAAATAAATAAATAAATAAATAAATTTGATAACGTCTGGATATGTTGCGGAAAAGTCTTTATATACAAAAAGAAAACAATAAAAAATAGAATATAACAGTCGTCAAATTCCGATTCTTACAACAATGCGAACGCTTTTGTTTGTGAGTAATGTGTGTTCACTTCAATCGGAGATTTCAAGTTTTTCTTAAAGTTTTGACGGTTCAAAACTAAGTCTTATCAAGTCTTTTTTAACAGCCGAAGTTGGGTGACGGCGGAGGTAATTCGTCTTGTCTCCTTAGCTCGGCGCGGCAACCAATCTGACTTTAACTCTTTCTCGGCTCTTTCTCTTTCCTTCATATTCAACTAGGACTCTATTAGGACGCGGTATTTGACTTTAACTCTTTTAAGTCGGTCGGCGGCTAGCTTCTTTACGTTTCTTTACATCTTCAGTCAGGCGATATCGGAGGCAACTTTCAGTGTATCTTCGGTTCCCCACCTAGATATGGTTCCCGGTTGGGAACCATATTCCCTCATATTCCCTCAGTCATTACATCTCGACTGGTCCCAAGGCTCAGCTCCAACTGCAACTGATTTTTGCCTTCTGGGTTCTGGTTTTTATGCGTGTCCTAAATTATTTTGGGGAGGTGCATGACGGACTCGAGGTGTCCATGCAAATCAAATCTTTAAACCATGAGATCCCTCCCAGCTCGCATCGGAGTGATTTTCCTGCCTTGGTTTAACCAATAAAATAGCAACATTTACATGGACGTAATTTCTTTTCTTCTTCTTCCCGATTGACGTAATTTATTTTTTTCTTCTTCCCGATTACATCATTCAAGTTTTCAAATTTACAAATCTTTTTCAAGCTAATTCAGGACTCAAGGATCTGACCTTGTTTAACCTCATCAAAACTTTCGACAGTCGTGTTTTGACTACCGCTATTTTTAATTTCCACCGGCTGAAAAAACTCAAGGCTTCCAATGGTGTATCTCTTATTTATACAATGACAGCCAGTGATGACCTCGGCTGACCCACAGCACACAGCTGCAAAAATATATATTTCCCTTTTATTCTTTTCAATTTTCAGCTAGTTTTTCAGATTATACAAATTACAAATTTTGCAATAAATATTCTGTTTTTAACTTAACTCATATTGCGATTGATCAATAATCTGCAGAATTAATAATACCACTAGTGATAATTTCTTTCGCTCCGTCGTACTAACATTGTATCCTGTTTTTCCACATGCAGTATTATAGTTTTATATTTTTTCCACATGCAATATTATAGTTTTATATTTTTCCACATGCAATATTATAGTTTTATATATTTCCACACGCAATATTATAGTTTTATATATTTCCACTTGCAATATTATAGTTCTGTATATTTCCATATGCAATAATATATTTTTATATATTTCTACATGCAATATTATAGTTTTATATATTTAAATTGATACCATTGAAGTGCATACTACCGGAAAACGAGTCTATAATGTATAACGTTCGAATTCTAGGTAGGTTCTTTACATTTAAATTTACAGATTAAATAAAAAGCAAGCTACAAAAAGCTACGAAAAGCTATGCTCTCAACAAACGAAGTAATTTTTAAAAGACTGAAATTTTATAATTTTTTCATAAATTTTTGTAAGTAGATATTTCTGAAGATATTTGTCGTGTTAAGAGATATTCGTATCATTCAATTTTCCCGAATCCATTTTTGTTGAGTTGATTTGATTTTACCCAAAGTGTACCCTAGTGTATACAAAGTCTCTGATACTTCAGTGCAAGACCGCCGGATTGAAATGCTAACTTTATAATATCTTTGGTGACTCAAAGATTAAAGATGTGGATGATATCCAGTGAGTTAATCTTGTGATCTTAAGTACTAATCCCTAGGCTTAGAATACTATTCTCCGGCGATCTGAGTAAAAGGTTCGGTTTAACAACATGGAAGGAACAAGGCGGAAAGTTTAGGGCACTCAGTGAGAATCGAACTCGTAAATTACTTAGAACCAAAGCAAGCCATTAAACCACGTCGAGGTATCTTAAGATTGGCTTAGATCTTGCACAGGACCGAACGTATAGGGCAACCAGTGAGGATGGAACTCGGTTTTATAAACATAATTACTCTAAGGAGACAACTTGATTAATTTTGTCACCACGCCGTAGTGTTGAAACTTAAAAACGAATATGAAAGGAACTTGAAAGACCTATGATGACTTGGCTGAATTGTTTAAGTTTGAGTTCTGCTTAACGGCATATCAACCTATGTTGATTATTTAATGCCAAAAAATGTGGGGTTTTACATTATCATTTTTGTAATGTCCGATTATAGTGAGAAATTTGGTTTAGTCAGGTTTTGATGATTTTTTTCTATTTCTTCGAATACTGAAAATGTCTTCTGATTTTATATTTTTATAAGTTTCTTTGAAATGAAAGAAAGGTTTGGTTCCTTTCGGTATTACGCAATATATCAACCTCTACTAATTTAATGATGACAAGATTTTTGCAATAGATTCAAGAATTAGTAAATATGTATTTCAGCAAGAACCAGCTTGTGGATCAGGTTTGTTGATTTTGTTTTACGGTATATCAACCAATAATTATTTGATGCCGACAAGATTTTTGCAATAAATCCTGTAAGAATAGGAACATGGTATTTTAGTAAGAATCCAGCTTGTGGACTTGTGGGTTTGTTGATTTTGTTTTACGCATATCAACCTTTACTAATTTATTTGAAGGACAAGATTTTTGCAATAGATTTGCATGAATGAACAGAATTTTGGCAAGAATCAGCCAGATCAGGCTTGAGTTTGATTTGTTTACTTGCAGTATATCAACTCTTTTAATTTATTTGATGTCGACAAGATTTTTGTAAAATAGATTCGTGAACAGATGTATTTCAGTTAATCCGAAATGACTGGGGGTCAGAGTTTGGACGAGTCGGCTGGCATATCAACCTCAAGGAATTTACTGATGCCGACAAGATTTTTGCAAATAGATCTGTAAGAATAGAATATGTATTCTTAGCAGTGAACTAGCTTATGGATCAGGTTTTGAGTCGATTTTGTTTTGCTGTATATCAACTAATAATTTATTTGATGCCGACAAGATTTTTAATAGATCTGTAAGAATAGAATATGCAGCTCTAGCAAGAATCCAGCTTGTGGACTGTGGGTTTGAGTTGATTTTGTTTTACGGTATATCAACCCCACAATTTATTTGATGCCGACAAGATTTTGCAATAAACTGTAAGAAGAAGAATATGTATTCTTAGCAAGAATCCAGCCGGTGGATCAGGGTATTTTAGTTGATTTTGTTTTACAGTATATCAACTTCTAATAATTTATTTGATGCCGACAAGATTTTTGTAAGGATCGTAAGAATAGACAGTGTATTCTTAGGCAAGAACTAGAAGCTAGGATCAGGGTTTGAGTTGATTTTGTTTTACGGTGATAATAACCTCAATAATCGTATTTGATGCCGATGATTTTGTACAAATCCGTAAGAATAGAATATGGCTTCCAGCAACCAGCTTGTGGATCAGGGTTTGATGATTCTGAGCCATGGTATATCAACCTCACAATTTATTTGATGCCGACAAGATTTTGTTAAAGGATTCCTAAAGAATAGAATATGTATTCTTAGCAAGAATCCAGTTTGTGGATCAGGGTTTGAGTTGATTTTGTTTTAATATGAGCATCAACCTCAATAATTTATTTGATGCCGACAAGATTTTTGGTAATAAATCCTGTAAGAATAGAATTATGTATTCTTAGCAAGAATCCAGCTTGTGGATCAGGGGGTTTGTGTTGATTTTGTTTTACGGTATATCAACCTCAATACCATTGATGCGCCGACAAGATTTTTTGCAATAAATCCGTAAGAATAGAATATACCTTAGCAAGAACTATTAGATCAGGGTTTGAGTTGATTTTGTTTTTACGTATATCAACCTCAATAATTTATTTAATGCCGACAAGATTTTTTGCACAGATTCGTAAGAAAAGAATATGTATTCTTAGCAAGAATCCAGCTTGTGGATCAGGGTTTGAGTTGATTTTGTTTTACGGTATATCAACCTCAATAATTTATTTGATGCCGACAAGATTTTTGCAATAAATCCGTAAGAATAGAATATGTATTCTTAGCAAGAATCCAGCTTGTGGATCAGGGTTTGAGTTGATTTTGTTTTACGGTATATCAACCTCAATAATTTATTTAATGCCAAGATTTTTGCAATAGATTCGTAAGAATAGAATATGTATTCTTAGCAAGAATCTAACTTGTGAATCAGGGTTTGAGTTGATTTTGTTTTACGGTATATCAACCTCAATGAGTTATTTAATGCTGGCAAGATTTTTGCAATAGATTCGTAAGAATTTAATCATAAATTAGGGCATATGATCGAATATATTAATGTCCAATCTACTTTTATATGCAGTGACCTAATGCTTGCAGCTAGAAAATTTCATGTTACCTGAAAAAGTTAGTCTAAGAATGCGTAATGAGTCGCTACCCAGGTGTTTAGCATCAGTCATGCTGTAGAAAGGTAAAAATAGTTCTCTCAGAGGATTTAAAAAGAAGTGTTTTATAGGCATTAAAATTAACAAGCCGCTTCTTGCTCAATTTAACAACAAATTCACACTATTTACATTGTTTACAGATTAATAACATAGATATTTCAGGGAGTCATTTTCAAACATATCCGAGGGAAGAGAGTAAAATAATAGGATGATATCTATCTATCTATCTATCTATCTATCTATCTATCTATCTATCTATCCTGTTCTCTTCATCTATCTATCTATCTATCTATCTATCTATCTATCTATCTATCTATCTATCTTGTTTCCTTTATCTATCTATCTATCTATCTATCTATCTATCTATCTATCTATCTATCTATCTATCTAAATGTCTGAGTAACCTATCTATCTATCTATCTATCTATCTATCTATCTATCTATCTATCTATCTATCCTGTTCTCTTCATCTATCTATCTATTTATCTATCTATCTTGTTTCCTTTATCTATCTATCTATCTATCTATCTATCTATCTATCTATCTATCTATCTATCCTGTTCCCTTCATCTATCTATCTATCTATCTATCTATCTATCTATCTATCTATCTATCTATCTTGTTTCCTTCATCTATCTATCTATATATCTATCTATCTACCTATCTATCTATCTATCCCAGTTTGTTTTTTGTTTTTTGTTGTTTTTTCTATCTTTCAAACATGTCCTATGAAACAGAGTGAAATAGATAGCATGATTTCTCATTGAAACTGGAATGAACAGACGAACCATTCATATCTCGTTGGTACTGGAAGCAACATTATAGAGTCAAACATTTGTTAGAACTACAAAGAATAGGAAGATGTAGAGAGATGTGATCAACAGTGTCCTGAACAGCCAGAGGGAAACGTTCGGTGCGCGTTCTAAAATGATTTAGATAAATGGCAAGGAAATAAATATTACTTAAAGGTACAATGCATAAGAAGTAGTCGAGACCCATAACCGACCAGGTCCTGTCGACGTATAGGGAAATGGCAAATAAATTATCTCATATAGACGGGGAGACATAGTAAAGAAATAAATATTACTTAGAACTTAAAATGATAAAAAGATGTTTAGAGCCATAAACATTCATGTTCTGAAAGGAACGCGACGCATAAATGAAGAATTATATAAGCGGCCATTTTGAAAATTTTCAAATAACTTCGATATGCATAATGGGGTATTGGATATCGGCTGGGAATGAGAAATCGAAGATCCGAATTAGAATTGCAGTTGACTTTGTTGCATCACTTACACGCAAATACCACTTGGAAAGTGTTGTAGTGGAATATCCTGTCTTACCCAGGAATGGGTATGGCCCGGGTTATAAAAGACAGGGACTAGAACGAACTACAGAGTGTACGTGATTATACGAGAGTCTTCGTCATTACACGAGAGTGTTCGTCATTACACGAGAGTGTTCGTGGCTATACGAGAGTGTTCGTCATTACACGAGAGTGTTCGTGACTCTACGAGAGTCTTCATCATTACACGAGAGTGTTCGTGGCTATGCGAGAGTCTTCATCATTACACGAGCGTGTTCGTGGCTATATGAGAGTCTTCGTCATTACACAAGAGTGTTCGTGACTCTACGAGAGTCTTCGTTATTACACGAGAGTGTTCGTGGCAATACGAGAGTCTTCGTCATTACACGAGAGTGTTCGTGGCTATACGAGAGTGTTCGTCATTACACGAGAGTGTTCGTCATTACACGAGAGTGTTCGTGGCTATACGAGAGTCTTCGTCATTACACGAGAGTGTTCGTCATTACACGAGAGTGTTCGTGGCTATACGAGAGTGTTCGTCATTACACGAGAGTGTTCGTGACTCTACGAGAGTCTTCATCATTACACGAGAGTGTTCGTGGCTATGCGAGAGTCTTCATCATTACACGAGCGTGTTCGTGGCTATATGAGAGTCTTCGTCATTACACAAGAGTGTTCGTGACTCTACGAGAGTCTTCGTTATTACACGAGAGTGTTCGTGGCAATACGAGAGTCTTCGTCATTACACGAGAGTGTTCGTGGCTATACGAGAGTGTTCGTCATTACACGAGAGTGTTCGTCATTACACGAGAGTGTTCGTGGCTATACGAGAGTCTTCGTCATTACACGAGAGTCTTCGTCATTACACGAGAGTGTTTGTGACTCTAAGAGAGTCTTCGTCATTACACGAGAGTGTTCGTGGCTATACGAGAGTGTTCGTCATTACACGAGAGTGTTCGTGACTCCACGAGTCTTCATCATTACACGAGAGTGTTCGTGACTATACGAGAGTCTTCGTTATTACACGAGAGTGTTCGTGGCAATACGAGAGTCTTCGTCATTACACGAGAGTGTTCATGGCTATACGAGAGTGTTCGTCATTACACGAGAGTGTTCGTCATTACACGAGAGTGTTCGTGGCTATACGAGAGTCTTCGTCATTACATGAGAGTGTTCGTCATTACACGAGAGTGTTTGTGACTCTAAGAGAGTCTTCGTCATTACACGAGAGTGTTCGTGGCTATACGAGAGTGTTCGTCATTACACGAGAGTGTTCGTGACTCCACGAGAGTCTTCATCATTACACGAGAGTGTTCGTGACTATACGAGAGTCTTCGTCATTACGCGGGAGTGATTGAGAGTCTTCGTCATTATGCAGGAGTCGAGAGCCATCGGCCTAAGACGAGAGTTCGACGTCACTAGACGGAACCCTTCTTCTCAAGTCAGACGCATACGTCCTATAAAAAGATAATTGCCTTCTTGATTGTTATTCTTGTTAACTGTTCGTTGGTGTACTTGTATTTGGTTTATTGTACTGAGGTATAATAAATCTCTATTTATATATCCTCAGTGTTAAGAATTATTTCTTGGACTATTCTTTCTCTGTTTATCCCCTCCCGGGATATAACAGAAAGATATTAATCAGTCTTTTTTTTCCTCCAGATATGGGTTAAATAGAAGGTTAGATTAGGCTCTATCGCCTTGTTGGCAACCAGTCTACCGCAAAACGTCTATGGCAGCTAGTCTAACTCAGAAAGTAATGACAAACTCCTGCAGGAAAATCTTCTGCCTAGTCAGTCATGTGTCGACAGAAACATGATCCCCCAAGCGTGTAACGCGTACGGCAATTATCTCTCGTCCGGGATTGTGGCATTCAATTGAACAAACTAAAATCTGTGGAGGTTTCACTGTCAAATCGATGTCATTACGCGTTTATCCGCCACTTTATGAATATGCACGACAAACTCGTTAAAAATATCTAGAATCATTTCCCCAAAAATGTAGCCTGTAAATTATTTCGACGCATAGATGGCAATATTCTGTTCTGCATCGCTCGATCTACGAACAAATATGGACTCATGATGAAGGCATATTATGATTCGCCGGGACCTTGATCGATTGTAAAATCCCTGGAAAATTGAAAAAATGATTTGACGCATCTCGAAACAAGATGGCGCAAATTTGAAGTCAGAAATGCTCTTTAGAGTGAACAACAATATTAATTCTCAGAAAAATCTATCTATCTATCTATCTATCTATCTATCTATCTATCTATCTATCTGTCTGTCTGTCTGTCTGTCTGTCTATTTCTGTGTGTTCTTATCTATCTATCTATCTATCTATCTATCTATCTATCTATCTATCTGTCTGTCTGTCTGTCTATTTCTGTGTGTTCTTATCTATCTATCTATCTATCTATCTATCTATCTATCTATCTATCTATCTATCTATCTATCTGTTCCCTTCATCTATCTATCTATCTATCTATCTATCTATCTATCTATCTATCTATTCTATCTATCTGTTCCCTTATCTATCTATCTATCTATCTATCTATCTATCTATCTATTCCCTCATCTATCTATCCTGTTCCCTTCATCTATCTATCTATTCCCTTATCTATCTATCTATCTATCTATCTATCTATCTATCTATCTATCTATCTATCTATCTATCTATCTATCTATCTATCTATCTATCTATCTATCTATCTATCTATCTATCTATCCTGTTCCCTTTATCTATCTATCTATCTATCTATCTATCTATCTATCTATCTATCTATCCTGTTCCCTTCATCTATCTATCTATCTATCTATCTATCTATCTATCTATCTATCTATCTCTCTATCTATCTATCTATCTCTATCCCAGTTTGTTTGTTTCTTTCTTCCTTTCTATTCTGGATTTTCGTCATCAATTTGTTGTAATAAATCTTAGCGCAAATCTTCGTCGCCATTTTTTTATGGAGTTGTTTTTATCTATCTATCTATCTATCTATCTATCTATCTATCTATCTATCTATCTATCTATCTATCTCAGTTTGATTCTTTCTTTCTCTCAGTTCTGGATCTTCGTCGCCAATTTATTGTGGAGTTATCGGCGCAATGTTGTAGGAACCAGTTTGGTCGGAGGTAAGACACGGAACTCAGGTGGTAGTTTCAAAGCCGTGTATTAGTATAACAAGAACATAGATCCAAAGTAAGTGTTAATAATCATTACGTAGAAATACGTAATTCAGAACAAGAACGGTACAATTACGCTGCGTATTGCCTGACTACTAGCTTGTTTAACTGCGCACTTAACTGCCCTAAACTGCCTTCCTGATATCACGCAGGTAATTATATATAGTAAGAGGAAGAGTCCATTCATCATAGAAGGGCACCATAACCATTTCTATATAATTGGTAAAAATAGTAAAGAAAGAATATTACTACGGATAAGACACAATGGATAAGAATTAGTCAAAGGTCAAAGTGATTACATAGTATTTCTCGTTCAAATGATGACCATGAAATACGTGTTTTACTTATTTAACTACTCATGTGTAATTCAGTGCCAACTTGAATTTTTCTGGGAGCTTTAAATTAATGAAATATGTTATTCTGATTTAGCAAATGAGGCCACGGTAGGTGCTTTCATGCATTTACATGTTTGTGTGGTCGTTATTACTACAGGTGGTGCTTGGTTTGTTTCAAGTTGTAATTTTGTCGCAGTTTGGAATACAGTTTGACTTCTTTAAAAAATTGTAAAAGAAATATTATAAGAATTGATATTATGAAAGAAATTCTTTCATATTGCTCGAATTTATTTTGCTGCATATCAACCTCTATGGGTTATTTAATGCCGCAATCAATATATTGAGAACGCAATTGCATAAAGTATTTACATTATTCGGACTATTGTCCTCATCTTTGCTACTATTTGTACGACGTTTCGGTCGTTGTGCGCTCCGGCTTTCTTCAAGTGCTAGGAATTTTGAACAGAAACCTTTATTACAATCACTGGGGTATATCATCTCTATAACTTTTTGCGTAGAGCCACATTTTGGTAGCCATGAGTTATCTCCCTCTTACCCTGTGAGTTACTTGTTCACCGCTGCTGTAGTGAAATATAGACAAATGCAATTGCATACCTTCCATTACAGATGAATCGTATTAAATTTTTGTTTTTGGTTTTTGGTTTTGGTTTTTTTTTTGGTTTTTTTGGGGGGAGTGGGGGGAGTTTGCTTTGTTTTATTTGTGCTATAAATCTGCATTTTTATACTTTCATACTGTTTTGTCTTTATTTCGGGGTTCACTGTTTGCCCATGGATGGGACCCTAACAGGTGCTACCACCCCGGGTCATGATGGACCTGGGATGCACAGCAGTTAAGAAGCAGTTCTACATAAGAGGCCTTGCTGCAGTTCGTACTTTAGCATCATACCCAGGAAAATGAAACATGTGCTGTTTGCACTATTTACATTGTTCAGACTGTTATCCGCATTTTTATTGTCACATTCACGACGTTTCAACCGTTGTACGCTCCAACATTTTTTCATTTGATATATGTTCCAATTTCGAACCAAACCCTTTATTTCGTCGATGAGGTTAGATTTTTTCTTATTTCACCTACGATACCTTTGTATATCTCAGTCTTTTATTAATACGATATTGAAAGAACAATTTCGAAAGAAAATGTACAATTTTGTAGTAGATAATAGTTTGTACATGTTCTAGAGTATAATTTATAATAACTATTCGTTGCTCTATTTTAATGTTGAGCACTGTTTTAAATTAATGTTTTGAACGTTGCAATTATTTTCTTAGTTCCTTATTCATTTGTATATATATATATATATATATATATATATATATATATATATAAGTAAAGAATACCTACTGAGCCAGACCTAGGTTTTACCTAAACGGATCATCAGGGAAAGCTGGCTCCATGCATACTTCTCACTAGTATTGTTGTCATTTAAATTATTAAGATAGAAGTACGCTTTCCATCTCATATTTGCGATGCACTTCTCTATTTTCAGTAACAAACATAATTCATACATATTTTGGTCAGGGATGAGTATATCTTTAAGTGAACACCCTAAATCTATGCGTTTCATGTTATTTGATTAAGACAGTGCTCGATAAGCTAACCTAGAGGTAAGATAAAACAGATTATAACTATACTCGTGGCGAAAAACCTTCCACGAATCTACGAAGAAGGGACAAAACGGTTTTAAAAAAAGAAAGAATTATATATATATATATATATATATATATATATATATATATATATATATATATATTTAATCGTATCACCGCGAGCAAGGCGGTAACGCAACTGATGTGCAGGGAGCTACATGATAGTGAAAAGATTAGAAAAGAGAAAGCCGGAAACCACATCCTAAACAAGGAACAAGGGATGAGTCTCTTAACCTGTTCAATAGACGTGGGTGGAGTGTGAACCTGGCGATAGATAGTCTATCTACTCCAATTAACATATATATATATATATATATATATATATAACTATACTTGTGTTGAAAAGCCTTCCACGAATCTACGAAGAAGGGAACAATGGTTTTAAAAAAGGAAAGAGCTAAGTACATGAACATCATTCAAAAGGGTTCGAACCGAGTCAGCACGTAGCCCAAAGAAAAAAGCCCGATACGAATAATCAGCTAACAAAAAGTGCTCAATACTTAGGTCGAACAGAATAAGTCTTATATATATATATGAAAGAGATTATAACTATACTTGTGTTGAAATCCGTTCCACGAATCTACGAAGAAGGGACAAAACGGTTTTAAAAAAAGAAAGAGCTAAGTACATGAACATCAGTCAAAAGAGTTAGGACCGAGTCAGCACGTAGCCCAAAGAAAAAAAGCGCTGAATAGTTAGGTAGAGCGGGGTACGTAAAGAATACCTAGTGAGCCAGACAGACCTACCTAGGTTTCACCTAAACGGATCGTCTATAAAGTTCGTTTGTACTTTAAAAAGTTTATAACTTTATTTGTATTTGGAATAGAAATAATTTGTCAAAGATGAAGCACACAAGAAAAGGAATCCTTTCTTGAGCATTTTGTGTAATATGTGGTACTTGTGTCGTCTAAGAGCAACGGGTTTTTTTTCGTTTGCCTGTAATTAGGTTAGGGTTCGAGTTAGGGTTAAAGTTAGGGTTAGAGAATAAGCATCTAATTGACTTTTCGTATTTAATCTTATTTTGCTTTAACAATTCACAATGGGCGACACACTTCATATTCTACGAAACCCTTTTTACTAACGATTATCGTTTTAACTGGATATAATTGTGGCGATACCGACCGAACAAAAGAGATCACCCGGATGTGTGCTCTCTCACAACTAAAAGGCAAATGAATAAACATAGTCGTGCACATTCGAGTTCGCGCAGATGTTCCGGTTGAAAAATAAAAATTAATCAAATATCAAATTACCAGTTCGCGAGCCTTCGCGAATTTTATTTACCAACCAATAGGAAGCTCAGAATCAAATATAAGGATGAAATTCTAAACGAACCTGCGTTTTGATCCAGAAGGCAAATATAAAAGGCCGAGACAAAAGGCACCCAGACAGACAGGCACAGACCAGAAGAGAAGAGTGTAATTAGTTTCGCCCTTGACCTAAGTCGAGCGGCTACTATGCTGACCTCTTCCTTTCTCCCTGTTCTCAAAAGTACTAACTGACCATCCGATTGCTGCTAACCAGGATCGAAACATGACCGAAGTGACATCAGTCGCCGATTGTACCTCTGTACTATGGCCGCTCGGTAGAGAAAGGCGGACGTTAGCGTGTTATATACAATGTAAACACACGCCAGTAGCCAAGTGTGTTCAAGTGACATCAGTCGGCTATTGTACCTCTGAGCTATCGCCGCTCGCTAGAGAAAGGCCGACTTTAGCGTGTTATATAAAATGTAAACACACGCCAGCAGCAGAGAGTGTTCAAATTCATTACTGATTGAACGATGCATAGTTGTGTGAGTAGCTAATATTTTTTAAGTCTACCAACCCTCTATAGATAGATAGATAGATAGATAGATAGTGAAGATGTTTTGGTGAATTTTCTAGTTTATAAACTAAAATAACTTTCTGTAATGAAGAGTTGCTTTTGAAATTTTTAATTGATGACTTTTATTCATTAAATGCATTTCACTTGATTTTAGTTGATGGCTTTAAAAGTTCCGCTGAATAAATTTGGTCGTCTGAATTCAATAGGTGAATTAGTGAATCCGTTAAATCAAAGCATTTTTTTATGGAAATTAGTGTAGCAAGACTCTGATCGGAAGTACATGATTATAAAAGAAAAATGTTCAACACCAAGAAGACAAATCGTTCACTGGGAGACGATTTGTCTCGTCCACAAAATCAAATATACCCAGTTTTGAGATTTACCGATTTTCTTTTACTGTCAGTCAGTTGGGCGATCATGTCTCGAAAGAGACATGACTGATTGGGCAGATAATTATCCCGCAGTAGGTTGCCATTGCTTTCTGCGGTAGACTGGTTGCCAACCAAGGCTATAAAACCAAATCTGTCCTATTATTATACTCACAGCTAGTAGGAGAAAAGATGTATTATATTATTACGTAGTAATTAGTAGGCGGTCAGTCTATTACTTCATAACAACAGAAAACCGATCCCCCACTTTATGACCAGTAGAAGCCTTAATCATGATTCCAACTATTATATTCAGTCAGTCAGTTAAGTGCCATACGTGATAAACGCTTGGGCGATCATGTCTCGAAAGAGACATGACTGACTGGGCAGATGTTTATCGCTCATCATTGCTTTCTGCGGTAGACTGGTTGCCAGCCTAGGCTATAGAACCCAGTCTGTCCTATTATGTAACCCATAACTGAAAGAAATAGACGGATCAATACCTTTCCCAAGGGTATTTGCGCTTAAGTGAATGCAAGGAATTCAACCGGAATTCAAACTCGGCTCTCCGATTTCTCGTTCCAAGCCGATATCCACTGCACCACAAGTAAGAAATATTAAAATCCAGGTATAAACTCGGTAGAAAAAAAGAAAAAAAAAAGAAAGAAAAAATGATACTTGAGAAGATTTTTTCTATATCGATGGAAACTCGACTTACGAAATTAATTTTCCCTTTCGCAGTTTTTGGCCAATTCAGCCGATTGTTTACATTTGCTCCTTAAAAAATCTCAGATCTAAGATGGTTGCTGAATTACGTCACAGAAATCAAATCACACGTGTCAAACACGGCTAAAATATTTCTTTATTAAAAACAAAAATGAGCCTTTATATTTCTTCCTCTAAAATTAAATGTCTACATTTTTAAATATTCTTCAAAAATTTCTGAACTGAGAGCGTAATAGTTTTCATATTTCTAATTTCAGTAAAACAAAATAAATAGTTTTTATTTTTATGTTAAATTCATTTAGTCAACAAAAAAATGTAATTATTTTCCCCCGTAAATTTAAAACAAAAACAAACGCAATGTTGTTTACGATTTCACACAAAACATCAAATCACGTTTACTCAAAACAAAAGAAAATAGATTTTTTTAAGTAGAATTTTTTAACAATTTTTAAACAACAATTTTTATATAATCTTTTTTATATAACCGAGTCCTACTACTAAAATGTTCTGAGGCCGGGCTATGATGCTAGTCTATGGTAAAGAGACAAAATAGGGATCTGGTTAATTTTCCTTTAATTCGGCCTTGTGTCAGACTTAACCAAATTCCCTACAGCTTACAGGATTTATGCAGAATTATCATCTGAATGTTTTTCATCAAAAGGTTGATAGTCAGTTGGAGAGTGTAGATTAGTGTAGAAGAGTGGAATAAAAAAAATATATTTTGAATGTTAAAATAAAAATTTATTAAAAGGAGGAATAACATAAGTTGCAGAAGTTAATGTTCAATTAGAAACATTATGAAGAGGTTCAGGGTAGAGTTCGTACAAAATGTTCGTAGTAGTAATTGTTGAAATAGATCAGGAGAAAGAGAAAGAGTACAATGTCCGGATCGCTTGAAGTTTGAAGTTACATTTTAGATGTTTCTCTCGCGGCTCCCAATCACTCACTGCCGACTGACGCTGATGAAGTCCTTTTATTGTACTCTAGATTTTTTCGCACTTAGACACGAAGTCCTTTTCGTCTTGCAAGCCGCTCTCATTCATCAAAAATCATTTTAACACCTACTTGCGTAATCTGGTTTCGACTTTTTCTTTAAGCACACGGTCAATCCTTTTTCTGTTTGGGAAAAACCAGGATTTCACACGTCGTTGTGAATTTTTGTAAATGGGAAGAAGAGAGTTGATTTAATTAATTTCTTATCCGCTACAAGATATCTTACTTGACATTTGCGTCATTGTTCATCATGGCGTCTTACAACTTCCATTCATTTTTCTTTCTAAATAATGTTTGATTCAGTTTCTGTGCGATAGCATATTTGCCATTTTCCTTTGTTCCTTCAGGATAGGTTTGATCCTGCTTGTTTTTTATGTCTCTGAATAGTATTGTTTTTTTTACTATCTGTTATATCCCGGGAGGGGATAAACAGAGAAAGAATAGTGCAAGAAATAACTCTTAACACTGAGGATATATAAATAGAGATTTATTATACCTCAGTACAATAAACCAAATACTCGTACACCAACGAACAGTTAACAAGAATAACAATCAAAAAGGCAATGTCTGTATAGGACGTATGCGTCCGTCTTGTGAAGAATGCTTCCGTCTCGTGACGTCTAACTCTCGTCTAATGACGATGGCTCTCGACTAAGGTCGATGACTCTCGTATAATCACGATGGCTCTCATATAATCACGATCACTCTCATATAATGACGAAGACTCCCGTATAATGACGAACAATCTCGTACAATGACGAAGAGACTCTCGTTTAATCACGAACACTCTGTAATTCGTTCTAGTCCCGGTCTTTTATCACCCGGGCCGTACCCATTCCGTGGTAGGACAGGATATTTCACTACAACACTATTCATACGCGTCACTGTTAGATAGTGTAACCCCTGGTTTGCTCGGTCTTTTCAGGACATGATCGATCATGGCTCTCTAGTTCTTCCTAACTTTGTTTAGTTCTAACTGATTTTTGCCTGTATACTCTTGCTCGCAGTCACAGAGAGATATCTTATTTGCCATTTTCTCTGTGCTTTAAGGACAGGGACGATCATGGCTCTCCTCTCTGCTACTTCTTATTCTTAGTTTTTTCTAGCTGATGTATGTTTGTTTACTAATTCTTCCTGTTCCAATGAAATAATCTACATGACATTTTTCTTTTTTACTTCAGGGTATGGCTGATCGTGCCTCTCTACTATTACCTATCACTTGTAGCTCTAAGTTTTGTTTATCTCATTATCAATGCTCTCCGTCTCAATGAGGTAACTTAATTACCATTTCCCTCACCCCCTCCGTGACAAGGATGTTTATGGCCCTCTACAACGTCCTATACTTTGTTGTGCTGAACATTTTTATTTCCGTACCAAACTATGTCATTCCATTCTCTGACATCCATTGCCACAGATTCATTAATTCGCTTTCTCCTTGTTTTCCAAACGACAAGGGAGAGATGGAAGATGGTAAGTAAACAAAAGATCAAATAACTACTAATACACTGTTTCATGCGCAGCCTCTTGAAATGAAGAAACCTGTAAATAAGCACAAAGTTCGTGGCAGAATCAGTTAATTTGTCTCGTTGAATTATGAACGTCACAAATTTAACTAACATTTGTTTAACAAAGCCGAAGGAACGGGAAATATGATTAACCAATAAATGTTAAACAGCAAAAATAATATATATATATATATATATATATATATGTGTGTGTGTGTGTGTGTGTGTGTGTGTGTGTGTGTGTGTGTGTTAACAGAACACACACACCACTTACTTGCTACCCAAGCTTCGACTACAACACAGTTAATCTTAGCTAGTTTTAACTATTGTAAGATTTTGGTCTGAAGAGCCACGGCTTTGCTGCGAAATATTTCTTACCCATGGGTTTGTAGAATATCTAAGATATATATATATATATATATATATATATATATATATATATATATATATATATAATAAGATATCTCCGATATTCAGGCCGGTAGATATAAAATGGCAAATAAGATATCTCTCTGTGACTGCGAGCAAGAGTATACAGGCAAACATCAGTTAGAACTAAACAAAGTTAGGAAGAACTAGAGAGCCATGATCGATTATGTCCTGAAAAGACCGAGCAAAGATATAGATAGATATAGATATAAATAAATATGCTGTGTAATAATAAAAACAGACCATTTACTCAAATTTTGAGTACCCATTAAAATAACTTTAAAAAGAATAAACGGAAATATGCCAAATTTAGTCTATTCCTTAATATATATATATATATATATATATATATATATATATATATATATAAGGACCTAGAATAGGTTCAGTTTTCGGTGTTTTCCAACATATGTCTTTTTCGGAAGTGCGTGAATGTAGTATAAAGATGAGCTATAAGCAAGTTTGAAATTAATTGTATGTCATTTCACCGATGTGCGACCAACTTAGTTTTTCATAGTGTTAAACATGTCGGATTTTGTGCTAAAGATGGCTCATGTGAGCCGAAAGCATAGATCCAACTTAATAAAAAATTATCCATATGTTGGAGAATTTTTGTCTTTATTTTCAACTGAAATTAAAGCCAAAATACGACGTTTAGAACGGCTCATGATTAAACATAATAGACATTCAATGTCTCTTATATTTAACAGTATATATTTAGAAATATATATATATATATATATATATATTGTCAGTAAAATAATCATAATCATATTTTACTAACAGATGAGATTATGTCGGGATTTGCTATTTTTGAAGGATCTTGTTGTTGTTATTATTATTATTATTATTATTATTATTATTATTATTATTATTATTATTATTAAACAAAGATTGATGTAAATCTTGCAATATTTTTTATTGTATTGACAAGAGTACAATTTATGAAAACCATGGTGCTTCACAATACTTTTCCATTTGTTTAACCTGTTTATGTTATGCTTAAAAATGGATAGAAGTATTTTTTCTTTTCAATTTTTGTAGTAACGTTGCTTTGTGCGATATGAAATTAAGAATTAAAATCAACTTTTTTCTTCACATTTACAGTGTGAAAATCAAACATTCTGGATCCTAATTGGATAGCAAATAGAAAATTCATATGTGACGTCAGTCAAACGTTTTTTCACACCTAAGTGAAAATACTCGCTAGGAGCCGGTCACATGTTCAGATTAACTACTTAAAGACATTCCGTGACCGGTCAAAAATTAGTCAGATGGGAGCCGCGAGGCGAAACAACTAAAATGTAACGGGAGAAACTTCAACCTCAACCCGCACTAGATCGCTAAGTTCTTGTTGGTCTTGCAAGTCGCTTCCATTGGTCAAAAAATCAGTTTAACATCTACTTGCGAAATCCGGTTTCGACTTTTTCTGTAAACACATGGTCAATCCTTTTTCTATTCAGGAAAACCCATGATTTCATAGGTCATTGTGAATTTTTGTAAAAGTGAAGAAGGTTGAGTTTGATTCTTAATTTTCCTATCCCACAGCTTATCTTGAGAAAAACAGTAGTACCGATATTCGTGATTGAAATGCAATTGAAACGCACGTAATATAAGAGTGGTCAGCCATATCTTAGAAATTTTTCGTCAGTTGATTAACGAAGAATTATAAGTTTTTTTTTTCAATTTGTAGTTAAAGTTTACCTCAATTGTTTTGTTTATAATAATTATTATTTGACATTAGCTCAATCAAAACTGTAATAATTCCCCTGAAAGCTTAAGTAAATAAATTTCATCCCGGATTGAGAGCGTTTTCCTAATTATGGTTGAAGTACTCACTTGCTCATTTCTTTTTGATGTGTGTGACGCCATTTGTTTCATGTGATGTGTTTAAATGTCACTTTCTTGCAGTATTTATTTCCAGATCTTTGTATTTAGAGATTTTAGCAAATTATTTTGATGAAAATTTTTTTTTGTCTTTTTTTATCAAATGGTATGTTAATGCCTATCTGATATAATTTATGCTCTTTGATGTCTGTGGTGATTATATCGGGTAAATCAAGTTTTGTTCTTAATGTACGCGAAATGTAGTAATTATTGGTGCATTTGAGGAATCGGTCTAATAATTTACGCTCGTTCTTTGATTGGAAAAGGCATGACACCAAATCTACTTCCGTTTATCAGTTAAATGGAAGGATGGACTAACATCTTTAGACTGAAAGCGAATCTAAGTGAATAAAAAACTTTTAATTCAATGTCGTAGTGAAATCAAGAGGATACCTCTGCAGTATCTTATCCATAATGTTTGGGAAAGTCACACGTACTAAAAGAAGCTGTGGAGATACTCAAATAAAAAAAACAGTATGATGAAACCCCACACGAAATAACAGCATCATTTTCTCGAATTATTCTTTTTTCGTGCAGTTTTATTTCTATAATCTTGGGGTTATTTCGAACTTTTATTCTCATCTTGGTTGATATAGGTGTTATAATAGACACAACGTTTCGACCAAGTACCCTCTGGTCATCATCAGGTGTCCATAGATTGGCTGATATGGATTCTCTCGCTGTTTATTGCGAAATATCCTGTGAAATCAATTATAGTTCTTTAATGTTTGAATTCGGTTCGCCACTACCAAGTCCAAGTTGGTTATACATGTGTTAGTACCATCTAGTGGTCATGAGTTCGACCCTTGGACTTGGTAGTGGCGAACTAAATTCAAACATGAAAGAACAATAGTTGATTTCACATGATATTTCGCAATAATCAACAACATAATTCACATCAGACAATCTATGGACACCTGATGATGACAAGAGGGTATTTGGTTGAAATGCTGTGTCTATATCAACCAAGATGACAATAAAAGTTCGAAATAATTCCAAGATTATTGAAAATTACTCATCTCAGATTTTAATACGAGTTTTATTTCTGTTTCTGATTGACAAGAATAAGACGATGATTATCAATTTTGGACGCACTTCCGGGTTTGAAAGATTTGAGGGATTTTATGGTATTGCAACATTCTTGAAATAAAATATGTTTGGATATAGCAGACATATCTTAGACAACATTTCTACAACATGTAAATAGAAAATAAATTTTGGATGCGATTAAGATCTTGTATTGAACTTTAGTTACCAGAATAAACTCTTCTGTTTCAATTTTTTAATCAGCGCTTCACGGTCAATTATCGCTCAGATATCAGTTGATATAAGGTGATTCTGCAAAGAACTAGTTATCGGACATTCCCACATGATTTTGTTTTAGCTTAGTAAATTTGGGCTTTCTTTAATTATGTAGATTTTTAGTTACATTATAAGGTATATATATAGGTATAGGTAAGCTACATTAAGGCGTTGGGAAAGTGACTGAGGTGGAGATACCAAGTCAGGTCTAATAATCATTTTGTTTTACTTTCACATGCCAAATACTGAATTACCTCCCCTAGATTGTTTTACGTCATTACATTTTCTGAACTCACTATGTTTCTCACAAGAATATCATTTATAAATTTAATTTTTATCTAAACTTATTTATAAATGGAACTTTGTCTGTGCGTGTTTCTGTGTGTGTCCGTTACCTATAGACTCCAAAACGGCTGAACCGATTTTCTTGAAAATTTACACAATTGTACTATAAGCATCTGCGAGTGTTCTTGGCTAGGTTTTGTGTCGAGGTACCCCCGATAAATATCGAAAATCGATAATCGAAAAAATCGGGTTATAGAAGGATTGGTCCGATTTTAATCAAATTTGATACACTCATAGTGCAGAAAACCGATAATGTATATATATAAAAGGCAAGATGTTTGTGCGTGTGTGTGTCTCTTTATCTGCCTGTATGTCTGTATTTTTTTCAGCCTTTTTATTATAGTTTTTGCTTTGGGTTTGACTCTAAGTAGATATAATTGTAGTTTTTAGTCTCAGCAATGATACCATTTACTCAGAGGACTTATTTAGCCTTCAAAATTCAGTTTACAACGAAAAACCTTATTTGATATCGATACCAGGAAATGAAAATTTGACTTACATCCATTCATTTTTCTTTCAGTCTACGGTTTCGCTTTAACTGGAAACAACTATTGCTTTTTAGTCTTTCGTGCCAACGTCCAAAGAGTCTGAGCTCCAGGACCATGGATTAGTTTTAAAGCTTTCATTACACCCGAGAAACGCCGGGCTATGCTGCTAGTTATCTATAAGCAAAAAAAAATATTTCTTCTGATTTGATTTTTCAAATAAGAGAAAAAGTCTATTATTTATTAGATGTTGCTAGGGTGTAACGAACGAGCTAACCAGAGAAACTAAAATTTTCATTGGTTGATTTCTTTTTCAGTTTGTCTAGATCTTGAAGATTATTTAATACCGACATATATTTTTGGCTGGCAAGAACTTTTTTCCCCTTTTTGTGAGTAGTGTATTAACAATGTTTGCGAGACTTTAAGAATTTTCAGGTAAAAGCCTTACTATTTAACTCATAGCTTTGGAAGTCGAGGCGCATTCATAACTTTCCCAGGAGTATTTGCGTAAATTGAGTTACTGCAAGAAGATGGCTGGAATCGATCATGTTTAATGAAATGTGTTTATAAGAGGGATTTCTGTCCAAATATAACACACGAACGCGGATGTCCCCTTGGGCTCTATTCTACGTCCGACGCTCTTTCTGATCTTCATCAAGTATCTCACTGATGTGATCAAATCTCCAAGGAGGTATTTACGCTGACGACATTTACTAAGAAATCTGCCATGGCTGACAAAAATAACCACGCTGCTGATCTCGAGAAAAATGATCAATCAGTGCTATACTTGTGTAAGAAATGGCATGTAAATTTAAATGCTTCCATCAAAAAGCTGCTATTCGTTAACCACCATAGACAGTGTCTCCTTCCCTACCCCCAGCTAGTCTCCCGAAAAGTAATATGCTGCACCTACTCAGCCTCACTCTCTCAGCCGATCTCCTGTCCATGCATTAAATACAGTTGTCATATTTGGTCGGGCAATCTTTCTATTCATCCCGGAGTTCTCGACAGGATCCAAAGGAGAATCTGCGATGTAATCGATCCGGTCCTGGCAACTTGACTTTAGCCACATTCTCACCGACAAGATGTGGCTTTCCTCTGTCTTTTCTACAAATATTTTCGCGACTTCTACTCCGACGAGCTTAGCTCTCTGGTGCTCCCTCTAGAAAAATTTACTCGAGCAACCAGAATGACAACCCTTTTACAGTCAAAACAACCAAATGCAACCGCCTCTTCTATTCTACTAGTTTCTTTTCTCGCACTTCCCACCTGTGGAATTCCCTTCGGTATAATTGTTTCAATGATAGCTACAATCTCCAAGAGTTTAAATACTTCATTCTTTTGACTCCCAATCTTCTGTTAACCTTTTCTCAGCACCCTCTTTATCTAGTTTTTTTTCCCTGTTCACGCTACTCTCACGTAACTCTCTCACACCAGTATCTCTACTCTTCTCTTAACCATTCTATAACACCCCCTTTAACCGGTTCCACTTTTTCTCCGCTTCCCTCTTATGTAACACATCGCTCTACTATTATGTAACCCTCAGCGCACCAGTAATAATGCTACCTTACTTGGGGTTAAACGATTAATATATATATTAAAATATAATAATAATAATAATAATAATAATAATAATAATAATAATAAAATAGAATTTATATAAAAAGAATAAAATTAATTTTTAAAATTATTTAATAAATAAATGGATATTAAAAAATGTTATATATAAATTAATAATTTTGAAAAATTAGAATAAAATACATTCTGAATCGAAATAAATATATCATAGTCAAAGGTCCCTTTAAATTAGATCAAAAATATAAACTGTTTTCTTTCTTTCTTCATCTCTTTTCTTTTTTCTTTTTTTTTATTTTAGAAAATGTTGGGATATTGAAAAAGCTGAAAAAAAATTGTAACAATAATGGATACATCAATGGAAATAGGGTCTAGACAGGGGTTTTAAAAATTGACACTTTGTTTGTTAAGTTTGAAAGAAGAAATCATGTATTCCACCAAAATATAAACTTTTTTCAAATTTAAAGTGAATCTCTATTCTGATTAGTTAAATTGAACAAGCATAAATTTTTATGTCTTCGCACATCCATAAATAAAAAAAACTTATTGTGTCTTATATTTAAATGAAAATCGTTTTTACAACTATGATCTAACATTGCCTAATGACGAGGTCAGAATTTCGAAACATAAAAATTTCCATATCGCAATGTATTTTTAATTAAAAAACAATTATATGATTATATTATGCTCTACAATTTTTATTTTATCAGAATAAAATAAATACCGGAAAATTCGGAATTTTAAAACTGTTGGTTCTCTTCACCTGGATATATATATATATATATATATATATATATATATATATATATACGAAAAAAATCGATTTTTTTCGTGTGTTTTTGCTCTGCGTGACTGCCTTTTTGTTAACACTTTTTGGTTAGTTTAGTATCGAGCACTTTTCTTTCCTGGTGGTTCGTTCCGTTCGAGGGTTTTTTTTCTTTACTGTGAAGAACCGTATGTATTGTCGGTCCTACGCAGTTTTCTTTTTTTTCCCCTCTTTGTCCAAAGCTCTATAGCCGAGGACAATAACGGAGTTAGATTCTGCTGGTTATTCGTGGTCTTTAAAAATTACTTGTGTAACATTTTAAGATTAGAATACGTACAGAGTCGGTTTTATTATTATTATTATATATATATATATATATATATATATAACGAAATTTGGTTATATTTAACGTAGAAGCCCTGCCGCCGGCAGCTACGTCCGGTCTCTCCGGTGGTTCTGACCAATAAAAATTAAAACCACTCTGTCTTCCTCCTATGAGCTGAAGGAACCACCACTACTCACCACGTTGTGAATTTTCCTTTCCGAATAGCAGTTTCTGTGTCCCTCGGGACGGTCTGATGGTAAAGGAAGAGATGGCTGGGTTCCACGCTGAAAGAAATCACAATTCGTACAGAATAAGTCCTTATCACGACCGCAAGGACATAAAGAAAAAGAAATATAAGCAACACTTGCAATTCCTTTACAAAGAGTCTTTTAAGACTTCTGCTTTTATGTCACTACCAAAGAAATTACACGAATACAAAGTTCGTTAATAAGATTCACTCGTTTAGACCGGAAAGTCACAGAGAGAGAAAGGCGCACTCAGTCCGATACGAATCCAAATGATCTAAGGAAAATAATTTTGTGGATCTTCGTCTATACATAACAACATAGCAGTTTCTCTTCTCGGTTTTGTTGACAGAGTTATTTAGATTCCTACAGGATCTATCTGTCTCTTAGTTCTGATCAGACTCCTGGACGCATGACAACCAACAGACTAGACCAGCCGATTCACCCAACCGTTTTTGCCCCGGTCTGCCTCGTCTGTAGTTTCTTATCTACCGTTCCCTTTCGTCTCTGCCGATCTCTCGCCGGAATCTTCTTGATCTGCTTAAGTCCAATGTGCAGACCGCTTATATAGAGCAAGGCGGAGCTAAACAATTTTTAGGCAGCAGCCCCAACGAATTTCAATATGCAAATGGCCTTGACCACCTTGCGTGTTCGCTTAATCTCCGAATCTCTGCGGGAGAATATTTCTCAAGTAGTACTAAAAATGAATTTGGAGTTCCCGGTGGTTTTTCCGCATACATCTTCCACTTGAGTCTTGCCAAAACCACTTATCTCGTCTGCAGACTTGACTGGATTTGGTCTTCAGACCACCCAAGAAATCCGATTCGCCATCTATCATATATTTTACTTAATCACCATTTATCATTAACTTTTTAACTTTTTTAACTTTTTAACTTTTTTCTCTCTTACAGACACACTCTCTCTCTCTCTCTTACACACACACTCTCTCTCACACACTCTCTCTCACACACTCTCTCTCTTGCACATACACACTCTCTCTCTCTCTTACACACACCCACTCTCTCTCTAGTACACACACACTCTCTCTCACACACTCTCTCTCTTGCACATACACACTCTCTCTCTCTTACACACACCCACTCTCTCTCTAGTACACACACACACTCTCTCTCTCTCTCTTACACACACACACACACTCTTTCTCTTACACACACTCTCTCTCTCTCTTACACATACTCTCCTTCTCTCTAACACGCACACACATACACAGAGGAGGGATCTGGTGACTCCCTCACTGCTCTATTACTATTGGAAAATTGGAAAAACGAACTGCATCTCTTGGCTCGACCAGAGCTGAACTTGACGGCTAGGACACGCCATTCAACATTACTTAGCAGAAACCACCCAAATCGTCGAGAAGTAAGTTTCACTCAAACAGCTTCTTCCCGCGTACAAGTATCTCAAGGAATAGATTCCTAAAAGAAGATGGTTCACCGATATAGGACCTGTTTAAATATAGAGTTGAAGCATTAGGGATATGGTTAATGTTTATGGAATCGGCCTTGTGTTAAACATAACCGAACTTCCTACAACTTAGGATTATTCGCTATCATCAGAAGGTTGTAGATTGGAATGTGCGGATTAATGGAAGAATAACAGTATACATTTTGCATGTTAAAATTGAGATTTATTAATGGAAAAGGATCACATGAATTGGTAGAAGTTAAACGTTCCAAGAGAAATAGTATTAAGAGGTTAAGAGTATCAGGAAATCGTAGTAGTAACTAGTTAGATGTCGGCAGGAACGTATGTATGTATGTATGTATGTATGTATGTATGTATGAGCATTTGTCCGGGTAGGAGCGTTTTTGAAGTATTCGCTCAGTCGTAAAGGGTTCCGTTCGGTTATCAAGTACGATGAAGAGGAAGGAGGTGAGAGGTTAGGGTTAAAAAGATAGAGACAATAATAATAAGGATCGCATGACGTTTGTCAAGGGTACGTGTCAATTGCTCGTCATCTTAACTCTCTGACGACGATCAAGCTTCAAAATTATGCGTCGAAAGTTGTTAGAGCGCTTTGACGTAGTTTAATGTTTCACCATCTAGTTAAGTTAGGTCGGTTACACCTGAGTAGTGAGCTTGATCCTCACTTGGTGCGCAGACTTTTGGTCTAGTGTAGCCTCTAACCAACGTTTAGAAAATAAGTATCTTCATATCTATCTTCATATGCATCTAAATATAATCTATCTTTTTTTTTTTTAATCATTTCACCCGGAGCAAGGCGGAAACACCACTGATGTGCAGGGGGCTACATAAATGTAAAAAGATTAATTAGAAAAGAGTGAGGAGTACAAACTAGTTAGAAAGGAACAATAGAAAGCTGAGAAATCAGGTGCGATGACAGATACATAGGTGGAGAGAAAGGGAAGGTTATACAGGGGAGGGGAGAGAGCTAGAGTCCAGTGGTTAGTTGATGAGTATTGACTTTGCATTTAAATTTCTGGAGGTTGTAGCCGTCAGGAAACAAGAATACGGGAGCGAGTTCCACAGGCGAGAAGTGCGAAAGAGGAAGCTGCAGGAGTAGAATTGTCGTCTGCATTTGGCTAACCTGACTGTGAATGGGTGGGACCCAGTTGCCAGTCTGGTTGCACGAGTAAAAACCAGTTGAGGAGGCATCAGTGACTTAAGCTCGTCCGAGCAGAAGCCATGAAAATAATTATAGAAGAGACAAAGGGAAGCCACATTTCGACGATGGGAAAGTGGCTGCAGTCGAGTCGCAGATCAGTACCTATCACATTACAGACTCTCCTTTGGAGCTTGTCAAGAACACTGAGGAGAACGGCAGGGGCACCTAGCCATAAATATAGAATATTAATTGCATAAAAAGTAGAAACAAAGAAGTGTGAAGCAGTAGAGAGATGGTTAATGTTTATGGAATTGGCCTTGTGTCAAACATAACCAAACTCCCTACAACTTAGGATTATTCGCTATCATCAGAAGGTTGTAGATTGAAATGTATGAAAGAATATAATTATACCTTTTGCGTGTTTAAAATAGAAATTTATTGATAGAAAAAATAACATGAATTGGTAGAAATTAAATGTTCAATGAGAAACAGTATTAAGAAGTTACGGGTACCAAGAGTTAGTAGTAGTCCTTGCAAGAATTAGTTTATGTGTACGTAGGCAGGAATGTATGCATGTATGAGCGTTTATTGTTGGGTAGGATAGTCTCTGAAGTTATCGCTCATGTTGAATGATGAAAAGGAAGGAGGTGTGAGGTGAACGATGAAGAAGAAGGGTGCGAGAGAGAAAGAGAGAGACAATAATAATAACGATCGCTTGACGTTTGTCGAGGAACGTGTTAATTACGCTCGTATCTTTCTCTCTGACTACGGTCAAACTTGGTCCGTCTTTTATCTCGTATGGGAATTCACTCCCGGATGTGATTCTGGCCTTTCCATTGAATTTCGTAACGAGGTGTGAAATTTCGCGAGTTTTGTGTGTGCTAAGCAAAGTTTGTAAATTCGGAAAAATTCGTTTATTTCTAACAAAATCAATGAGTCAGTGCTTGGCATTTGAATTTTTAAATCTAGAACTTTTGTTCACTACAGAGTCAATCGTTATTTTCCACTCTTAACCATATAAAATACCCCTTAACTTTTCCCTTTAACACGAGTGACCTTGTTCAAGGTTAATTATACTGTAAAAAAGATTGTTAATAAAAGACCAAGGCCGTGCTTAGTGCCCCCGCAGACCCCGTAATTTCGTGGTGGGGATGGGAGCAGTAAGTTCCCAAGGGGCCGCAAGGCTCCTTGGCTCCGCAGATCTATTGTAATAAAAAAATTAACAAAATAATTATTATAATTAACTTAGATTATAGATATCTGTTTCAACATTCATAAAATGTAGCTAAAATTTCGTAATGTATAGAATCAAAACGCCAATTCCGCGATTTCGTCCGTTTTTTCCTGATCACGGAATATCTGCGTTCCGAGAGTATGTTATTTTGTTTAACGTACCATTTAATGCGGGTTCAGTATGTTCGAGGGGTGCGCAAATTGCATTTTGTGGATAGGGGAGCCGCAAGGTGCATTCTGTGGGGAGGGACGCGATGTTGCTAAGCACGGCACTGTAAAAGACCTGAGTTCAAACCCCGTTTGGATTCGTGATATTCACTTAAACACAAATATTCTTGGAATAGGTAATTAGTAAATTGGTATCTCTAAAACTATAATATTTTCAAAAATAAATAATAAAATTGCTTACAATATTCTCTGTGTGTGCTTTTTTAAAATTATTTCATCCCAAAGATGCAAAAGGTTACTGAGTGTGAGAAAACGTGAAAAAGAAAAAAAAACATTATTGACAAGAGATAACAATAATAGCAATAAAAGACGAAACTATTAGCATAGCAATCAAACACTAGTAAAAAGGCTCAATTATTTCACGTTGCATAGCAGCCGCTTTTTTAATATTACAAACTTGAAACAATTGAAAAAGGCACAGATCGATGTAAGTAGATTTTACGAAAATTATCGCCATTATATTTAAATCCAAATTTCTCAAATAATGACGCTATGAAATTCTAGAAGAATAAAAATGTCTAAAAATATATTTACATCATTCTAAAAATAACTGAAATGGTTCATAAACAAACTTATTGCACTTCTTTTAAAGAAAAGTAATTAGAAGTTTTAGCCAAAACAGAAAACGTAAACTTTAGAGAAAAATGGCCTATGGGAGTGTCTACATCCTCACTGAAGTAGAAATTACATTAATTTCCAACGCTTAAGTGTTGAGGATTATTTTCAACATGAAGAGAACTGGCATTACACTTCAAAACACGCGAAAAGTAAAAAATTAACCATTATTCTAATGTGTAAATTAGGCGTTGTTTATTTGGAAATCATTTGGCAAAAAATCGTTTTATAAGAATTAATGAGTCGTATATTTTGAAATTTCCAAAGTGGAAAAATATTTTTCAACCAATGAAATTAATTATTGTGAAATCACTAATTTTGTTATCTCTTTATTTCCCTATATTTATTTCCCTATATTTATTTCCCTATAATTATTTCCCTATATTTATTTCCCTATAATTATTTCCCTATATTTATTTCCCTATATATATTTCCCTATAATTATTTCCCTATATTTATTTCCCTATAATTATTTCCCTATATTTATTTCCCTATAATTATTTCCCTATATTTATTTCCCTATAATTATTTCCCTATATTTATTTCCCTATATTTATTAGATAAGTTGTTTACCTTATTTACATTGTTTCTACCGTTGAGCTCATCTTTATTTTCATATTCGCGACGTTTCAGCCTTTGTACAACCTTTTTCAGCGGATTTGAATTTTGAACGGGACACTTTTTTTCGATCATTGTGGTAGTTTGTTCTTGTTCCATGAGTCATGCGACGTCCTCAAGTGATCGTATGCTACATACCTCGGTTTGAACCCGACTAGCATTTTGCTACAGTATTTGTGCTAGCTGTTGTAAGAACAGCGTTTACGACAGATTATGCTGTTTTTAGCAAAGTATCCGGGATTTTTTTAACCCTTAGAATTTTTCCGACCAATTAAATTTCTCCTCTTTAGAAAATAAGGGTAAAAGAGCACTGACGCGACACGGTAATTGAAAACAGGACAACACCAAACATGAGTGGAAAAAGGAAAGGCTTTATAACAGAAACAGGAAGAAAGAAAAGGAAGATACAAAGTAGAGTTTTAAAATGGTTGCAAAAAGTGTTTTTTGCGAAGACCTAATTGGAAGCAGTATAGTTCATTCTGTTAACAGTTCTTCTCCCTTTATACGACGTCATAATATATTCTTCTTCAGGTTGAAGAGGGATTCAGTTTTTGGATGCTTTGCTGCAACTGTTGGGACATCCTCGAACCTATGTTGTCTTCTTGGCCGCTTCATTTTCGGGCACAAAAAATGGATACTAAAAAACGGAAACTAGACAAACATCAAAAAATATAGAATGTATATTTGCTAGCAAAATGATGAGTCCAAATTGCGAATAGCAAATTGGAGATATCAAAATCAAACAAGTACACAAATTTAAATATCTGGGAATGGGCGTTGTGATGCAGCGGATATCGGTTTTGGAACGAGAAATTGGGGAGCTAAGTTCGAATTCTAGTTGAATTCCTTGCATTCAGTTACACTCAAATACCCTAGGGAAAGGTATTAATCCGTCTCTTCCTTCCAGTTATGGGTTAAATAACAGGACAGATTGGGTTGTCTAGCTTTGTTTGGCAACCAGTCTATCGCAGAAAATAATGGCAATCAACTGTGGGATAATCTTCTGCCCAGTCCGTCATGTCTCTTTCGAAACATGATCACCCAAGTGTGTATCACGTATGGCACTTAACTGACTGATTCTAACCGAGGACGGAAAGTGAGATCCGAAGACGTAATGCGATGGCCGAAGATGTATTCCAAAATCTAAGCAGAGTATTCAGAGTCAGGAAAATTTTGTTAGAAACAAAGTACCAGCACTAAACTATTACGAGATATCTGTCCTCCTATGTGGCAGTGAATGCTGGACAATAACCGCAAAGATGAAGAAGATACTTTAAAGCAACAGAAATATTGTTCTACAGAAAGATGCTGAGGATACCATGAGTAAAAATCTGAGCAACAACGAGGTTTTGGAGAAGATTGAAACAAAAAGTAAACTTATACTTAACATCAGGAAGAGCTTGTTGAAATTTTTGGGTCACGTAATGGGAGATGAAGTTTTAGGAAATCTGATACACACAAGACCGATTGAGGAACAGACGAAATCAACGCAAAAGATACCTGTTGGGCTTGAGCAAATCGATGGAATAACAGTGTTTGGAAGAAATAAGAAAACGATTAAATTCATTAAGAGATACAAACGATAGAAAGATGTGAAAGCCCTGATCGCCTACGTCCTGAAGAGACATAGTAACAAAAAAGAGAAAATCCTTGTGTCATACTGAGCAATTTGATTACGTTAGAGCATTACTGATGTATAATTTTTGTATTCATATTGTGCTCCATTACTCTTGGAATATAAGGTCAGAATTGAATATACACTGAGTTTTACACATTCAGGAGACGCCAAATTGAGGGTTAATCTGAAATTACTTCCAGCCGCCGAATGCGGAGTCATGTAATTTTATATCAAAATCGAGATTTGTAAACAGAGAAAATAACTGTATGATACACAGTTATATACGTCACCACTGTAGAGAGATTCTATTGATTGAATAATATATAATTTTTATGGATTATCAACACTTTGTAAATTTTTAAAGCCTAAATATATTCTAGAGTGTAAGAATAATTTCTTTTTTGCGAATGTATATTGCATTAACCCTTTTATTAGGCGATAGCAACTATTTTACTATATGGAAAACCTACTATCTAACCCATGGTTAATAATTAAGAGAAAAACAGTTTGAATGCCTCTGAATTCAATCCGCAGCTATGAAAGTCGGCTCTCTGTGCAGGGCCCGGAAATTCTTTCTGCCTGAATCTATCCTGCAATTATATAAATCCACCATCCACCCGTGTATTGAGTACTGCTGTCACATCTGGTCGGGTGCCCCTTCTATTCTCCTCAGGGTTCTTGACAAAATACAGCGAAGAATCTGTAATGTGATTGATACCGTCTTGGCTGACCGCCTGCAGTATCTCTCTCACCGGCGTGACGTGGCTTGACCTGTGCCACTTCTATAAATACTTTCATGGCTTCTACTCTGACGAACTTAAATCACTGGTGCCCCCTAGATGTGAATTTGCACGAGATACTAGATTGGCAACTAGGTCCCACCCTTTTACAGTGAAACCGATGAAATGTAACCGCAATTTCTACTCCAACAGCTTCTTTCCTCGCACTTCCCGCCTGTGGAATTCCCTACCGCATGCTTGCTCCCCCGATGGCTACAACCTCCAGGAGTTTAAATGTAAGGTGAATAGACACCTCCTAACACAGTAACTCACACCCACTCTCTCCAACTCTCTCCCTATGTACATCCTAAGTCGTCAATCACCCTCCTTCACCCATACCCAATCCCTCTATATAACTCCCTGCGCTATTGTGGCAGTGGAATGCCTTGCGTGGGGTGACACGATTAAAAAAAAAAAAAAACTTTCCTAAAGCAATTGACTGTGACGAAGTCTACTGGAATTTGAACGTTTCTACGATTTCTCAACATCAGACGCTATTCATTACACCACGCGCATATCCGCCCAGTGAAGAGTTAAGAGGTCTCTCAGAAATCTCAGACGAGAATGTAAGGGCTATGTCTGGATGAGAACATTATGGTACCACACCACACACGTGTCAGATTGTAATTGATGAAGAATTGGAATGAAATAAAATTTATTGCTAAATTCGAAAGGAGAAGTCTGGTCTTGTCTACTGGTCCATCGCTGTTGTTTTTAATTTTAATATCCCGACTGTGGCATTCCCTTCCACATGATTGCTTCTCCGACGGCTACAATCTCCAGGAGTTTAAATGTAAGGTTAATAGACACCTCCCAACACACTAACTCGCTCCCATTCTTTCAAACACTCTTCCCATCTGCCCATCCCTCATCCTTACCCATCTATCACCTTCCTTCTGATATTTCCTACACCTAACCACTTCTCCTCTTTACCTTCCCCTATGTAGCCCCATGCGCAATAGTGGCAGTGGAATGCCTTGCTTGGGGTGAAATGATTAAAAAAATATATTGAGCTTACTACATAAAATATTCTCTCTAGACCATTGTCGGTGTAATGAATTAGAATCCCCAGTGGAGGGAGGTTCAATTTATGACTTACCCTGTCCTCAGACCTCAAATGGAACCACTATATTGAATCCATAGCAAAATCTACTGCTAAGAAGATTGGGTCACTATGTCGATTTAGGATGTTTTTTCCACCTGAATCCATCCTGCATATATACAAGTCAACCATCCGTTCGTGCATGGAGTACTGCTGCCATTTATGGTCAGGCACCCCTGCCATTCTCCTCAGTGTTCTTGACAAGCTCCAAAGGAGAGTCTGTAATGTGATAGGTACTGATCAGGCGACTCGACTGCAGCCACTTTCCCATCGTCGAAATGTGGCCTCTCTCTGTCTCTTCTATAAATACTTTCATGGCTTCTGCTCGGATGAGCTTAAGTCACTGATGCCTCCTCAACAGGTGTTTACCCGTGCAACCAGACTGGCAACTGGGTCCCACCCATTCACAGTCAGCTTAGCCAAATGCAGACGACAATTCTACTCCTGCAGCTTCCTCTCTCGCACTTCCCGCCTGTGGAACTCACTCCCGTATTCTTGCTTTCCTGACGGTTACGACCTCCAGAAATTTAAAAGCAAAGTTAATACTCACCTACTAACCACTGGACTCTAGCTCTCTCCCCTCCCCTGTATAATCTTCACTTTCTCTCCGCCCATGTATCTGTCATTGCACCTGCTTTCTCAGCTTTCTATTGTTCCTTTCTAACTAGCTTGTACTCCTCACTCTTTTCTAATTAATCTTTCTACATTTATGTAACCCCCTGCACATCAGTGGCGTTTCTGCCTTGCTCGGGGTGAAATGATTAAAAAAATTGTCGGTGTAATGAATTAGAATCCCCAGTGGAGGGAGGTTCAATTTATGATTTTCCACTAGATCAAACAGTACTTAGTAAATAAATATTCATTATCGTGACTGAAACGTTCACGTTCGATTAAGGTATCACGTCATGAAATCAAGCTATTTGCTTTAAAGGGAGTATTAATGACGATCTTATTGCTTGACAGCTCCATATTCGATTGAAAATTCGCTTATTAAGAGAAAAGCGAAAAGCTGAGATTAAGTGATTTATTATGAAGTCTTATCTTTCTGCACAAAAAGAAATTCGGCGTGAGCGGGCGAATATATTTAAAATCTCCATCGTATCGTAAACCAATACCTCAATGACTGTCTTGAGATTGACTTCTGATTCAGTCGCATTTGTCACTGTTTATAAAAGTCTTTAACAAATCTTGTTTTCTTTAACCAACTGGGATGCAGATAGAATATTGATGAAATAGACAATTGATGCTGCTACTTATTTCTTTTTTCCTCTTTGGCCTTTTTCTTTGTTTCTTCATTTTTTTTATTTTCATTGTCTCAATGAGCACGAAAAAACTTTATACAGAAGTGATAAGCAGAACAGAGAGCGATGAAGGCATGAAACCCAAAGAGAGAGGGGAATAAAGAACAACAAGAACAACCCAAAGTGACAAATGGGGGATGTTAAAATCAAGCAGGTACGAAAATTCAAATATCTGGGAAGTGTTCTAGACTGAAAGTGCGACACTGAGATCCAAAGGCGAATTGGCATGGCGAAGGACGCGTTCCAGAAGCTGAGTAAAGTCATAAGAAACAGGAAACTTTCACTAGAAACAAAGAAGAGCGTACTGGATTACTGTATGATGTCAGTTCTTCAATATGGCAGTGAATGTTGGACAATACCAACAAAGATGAAGCGAAAACTTGAAGCAGCTGAAATGTGGTTCTACAGAAGGATGCTGCGGATATCGTGGACCGAGCATGTGAAGAATGACGAGATGCTGGAAAGAATGGAAACGAAAAGGAAATTAATATTGAGCATCAGGAAGAGATAACTGAAGTTTCTGGAACATGCGATGAGGAAGGAGGGCTTGGAGAACCTGATACTAACAGGCCAGATAGAGGGGAAAAGAGACAGGGGAAAGCAGTGGATAACATATTTGAAGGGCCTGAGCAGGGGGAATGAAAGAACAGGGGTTTTGAGATGTAACAGGAGAAAGCGTGCTAAGAGCCACCAGGGATAGGGAGACGTGGAAGGCCATGATCCCCTTTGTCCTAAAAGGACACATAGAAGAAGAAGATTACAATAATAGCGAGAAGCGCGAAAGACGAATCTAGTAGCATAACAAACAAACACTAATGTAAACTACTAATTCTCAATTATTCGCCGCTGCATAGAAGCCGTATTTTTAACATTAAATTAAAGAAATTGAAAAAGTACAGGACGGTGTACGTATATTTTACGGAAATTATCGCCATTATATTTCAATTCAGTCAGTTAAGTAACATACACGCTATGGGCGATCAAGAGAAATGACTGACTGGGCAGAAGATTATCCCGCAGTAGGTTGCCATTGATTTCTACGGTAGATTGGTTGCCAGCTAAGTCTATAGAACCCAATCTGTCTTATTATTTAACCCATAACTGGAGGAAAGAGACGAATTAATATCTTTCCCAAGAGTATTTGTGCGTAAGTGAATGCAAGGAATTCAACTGAAATTCCATCTCAGAAATACTGACCTTATGGACATAGAAATATAAAATAAATGTCTAAAAATATATTTACATCATTCTAAAAATAACCTAAATATTCTATAAACAGTCTTATTACACTTTTTTAAAGAAAAGTAATTAGAAGTTTTAGCCAAAACAGAATATGTAAACTTCAGAGAAAAATGGCCGATGGGTGTGTCTTCGTCCTCACTGATGTGGAAATTACATTAATTTCCGAGGTCTGAGTATCAGGTATTATTGTCAACAAGAAGAAAACTGACATTACATTTCAAAACACACGGAAAGTAAAAATTATCTTGCCAGCGTTGTTTCATTTGTTCAAGATCTTTATCCTCGTCGTTTTTTTTTTGTTTTTTTTTTCATATTTTCTGATGCTACTGTTGGTTCTTGTGTTATATATTTAACTGTCTGGTACAAGGCCACAAACAAACACGGGTGTATATAAAAATATATGACTTATATTTTTATTGATGACGATGGACCGTGTCGCCTAGGAACAGAGAGTGCTAGAGCGCTCTTCTAATGGGTTGACGTGGTGACGGGGGGTTCGACGTGGGTGTAGCCTCTCTGCTTAGCTCTTCTAGCTTCTTCTTCGACTTCTGGTCTTGTCTGGCTCTCTGCCCAGACTGCCTGTCGAGCCTGACTCCTGTCGAGGCTGACTGGGACTCTTCTCTTCTTCTACCGTCGACTTCTGTGTTTCGAGGTCTTTATATATCTTCCAAAACCGGAACTCGTTTTCTTCCAGGTTTTGCCTCGATCCGCGACGCCTACTCGACGCCCACGTAATTCTCAGAGTCACCTGTCTGTTTGCTCTGAGCTATTTCCGCTCTGCCGGAAATAGGGTCAAAATGACATCCGCTGCTTTCAATGACCGAAAACACCCACGCTTCATCAGCCTTCTTGGGTGGGGCCAGATTATTATATTTCACTCCTCGCCCACCCATTTTCCAAAATGTTCGCCTAAGAACATTTTAAGCGCAACATCCTCACTCTCCTCCCCATGCCACACAAGCCCTACAATTGTATAAACATGTGCATGCCAAAACAACAAAAACATGTGCATGCTGAAACAAAAAAGCAACAAAAAAAAATATATAGGGGAGCCTACATCGGCAACCCAACAATGTTCGTGTCCATCTTGAAAATTGTTCTACCAGCTCGATGTTTCATTGTTCCTTTTTTTTCCTCCCCCCCCTTTTTTTTCCTTTTCTTTTAATATCCATCTTCACAGAATTGGGCAAAGTTCTTAAAAATGTTCATTTTCTTTCTCGCGTCTGTCCATAAGCGTAGACTCTTCGATGCATAATCACATGATTATTAAGCGGTAACCGCGCTCTAGTTTCAAAACTAACATCGAGTAAATGACCTTTGACCAACACCATGTGTGCCTCTGCTCGAGTTTATTGTTACCACGTAACCTCATGTAATTTAATTTACTTTCAAACATACTATGTTTGAACACAGAAAAAAATGGCCATTATCTGCCGTACATAACATTCATAGTCTGACCGAGAAATGTTCAATAGAAATTTAAGAAAATTACCCTGATTCCAACGTTAATCCGCATGCAATTTACTTGTGGAGGATAAAAATATGACTTGTGTTTTTATTAATGACGATCACGGCCGCCTAGGGAACAGAGAGTTGAGGGAGCGAGCCTCTAATTGGGTTCGACGTGGGGTTCGACGTGGATGTAGCCTCTCTGCTTAGCTGTTCTAGCTTCTTCTTCGACTTCTGGTCTTGTCTGGCTCTCTGCCCAGACTGCCTGTCGAGCCTGACTCCTGTCGAGGCTGACTGGGACTCTTCTCTTCTTCTACCGTCGACTTCTGTGTTTCGAGGTCTTTATATATCTTCCAAAACCGGAACTCGTTTTCTTCCAGGTTTTGCCTCGATCCGCGACGCCTACTCGACGTCACGTAATTCTCAGAGTCACCTGTCTGTTTGCTCTGAGCTATTTCCGCTCTGCCAGAAATAGGGTCAAAATGACATCCGCTGCTTTCAATGACCGAAAACACCCACGCTTCATCAGCCTTCTTGGTTGGGGCCAGATTATTATATTACACTTAGGTTCTGATTTGGTTTTCTACAGCCTCTACTAAATGTAAATGCCGTTTGCATTTACAACCATTTTTGAAAATATTAAACTGTAATGTGATATCAGTCCTCCTCTATGGCAGTAAATGTTACACAATCCTTTCAAACATTAAGAAATGTGGTTCTGGAAAAGGACGCTGATAATTTCACTGCAACGATTAAGTTTTAAAGAAAAGAGAAACAGAAATAAAACTTATATTTTACATCAGAGTAAGTTACGAGTTTTATTTCACAAATACCGTCAGTCAGTGATACATGCTTGGGTGATCATGTCCGCAAAAAGACATGAGTGACTGGGCAGAAAATTTTCCCGCAGTAGGTTGCCATTACTTTCTGAAGTAGAGTGATTGCCAACCAAGATTTTAGAACCCAATCTGTCATTCTATTTAACCCATAACTGGAGAAAGAAACGACAGAATAATACCTTTCCCAGGTAAATGGATGCAAGAAATACAACTGGAATTCCAACTCGGCTCTCCGATTTCTTGCTCCGAGCCGGTATCCATTGCAACACAGTGCATATCCATCTTACAAATTAGAGATATAAAAAGAAAAAATGTTCAAAAATCTAAACACAATGGAAGTGTTTTAATAGAGGACGGAAAGAGTTACAGTGAAATCTGAAACCACATTGAGATAACCAAAAAGTTCTGAAATCTTACGTGATATCAGTCCTCCTATATATCAATGGATGCTGGACAATCTCCTCACAGATGACGAAGAGATTTGAAGCAACAGAAAGAAAACAGTATTAAAATGTTACGTGATATCAGTCCTCCTATATGGCAGTGAATGCTGGACAATCTCCTCACAAATGAAGAGGATACTTAAAGCAACAGAAGGAAAACAGTACTGAAATGTTACGTGATATCAATCATCTTTTATAGTAGTGGATGCTGGACAATAATCTCACTGATGAACAAGAGTCTTGAAGCAACAGAAAGAAAACAGTACTGAAATGTTACGTGTTATCAATCATCTTTTATGGCAGTGGATGCTGAACAAACTCCTCACAGATGAAGAAGAGACTTGAAGCAACTTATTAAGATTTTAATTGTGTCTTTCCATGTAAACTGGTATCTGACTGTTCAATGAAAACTGTTAATACTTTTTATCAAAAAGTCATTATCTTTGACGTCTTTATCAGTGTGAAAATTGTTCCCAACCAAGTGTTTTTCGTGTTGAACAACAGATGATAGTCAAATGATAGGGAATAGGGGGTGAGGGAATATCAACAATTTAAAAGCCACGTCAAGCTCAGTAGCCATTGAAACTAAAGGCTTATATGCACGGACATGATGAGACAATACCACTTTCGTCAGTTTTCCAGAAAGTTTAGAGTTTATAATCTTTCGTAACTTCCTCAGCAAATTGACATTTATGGTGTGAACGTTTTGAAGATAATCAATAATCACAATTTCTTTTAATTACCTTTTCGCTGCAGATTAAAAGATTTTAGTTTTCTTTTGGGAAGGTGAGGATAGATGATTTCTCTGGATGGATTGAGTCTTTGGCTTTGGTTCAAAGTGGTAAACACAACACTCATTCTGAGTTTTAAAAGATATCGTTAAAAAAAACAGTATGATCTGTTTCAAACAATGTCAGAAATTTTCGCGTGATGACATTATGTGTCAGAAACCTTCGTCATGCAGATTAATTCCAACTCTCTCATGAAATATGCTAATATAATTTTCTCTCTCTCTCTCTCTCTCTCTATATATATATATATATGTGTGTGTGTACAGAGATCGTTCGCCATTTCACCCTACTGTTCTGGAAGCCTTAACAGTATAGTCAGACTCTCCTTCTTTTTTTTGTGCAAAGAGATCTCAAGCTGCAATTAGAAATATTTGGGTCTCTTGGTGATCGTTTGTGACTATGGGGACTTCACCCCACCTCTTTCTAAACATTACCTAATTTTTGCCTAATTTTATCTTCTTCCGACATATACCCATGACTAGTTTTGTTAGACGAAAGACTTGGCTCAGGTTTTTCTCTATTTTTTCTTTTAAACAGATCTTTTCATTATTTTTTATATCCCTTCTATCTGTTTTTAATCGATATCATTAAACTATTTGATTTTATAGTTTATCATTTCTCGCTATGGTCCTCCTCATTGTGCGCGCACGCACACACACACACACACACACATATATATATATATATATATATGTGTGTGTGTGTGTGTGTGTGTGTGTGTGTGTGTATGGCTGTGCGTTTGGTATTGAATTGTGTCGCTGCTTGGTGACAAAACTGCTGTTTTTTCAGTAGTTTGTGGTACAGTGGATATCGGTTCGGAACGAGAAATCGGAGAGCCGAGTTCGAATTCCAGTTGAATTCATTGCATTCGTTTACGCGCAAATACCCTTGGGAAATGTATTAATCCGGCTCTTCCTTCCAGTTATGGGTTAAATAACAGAACAGATTGGGTTCTATAGCCTTGGTCGGCAACCAGTCTACCGCAGAAAGCAATAGCAACCTACTGCGGGATAATATTCTGCCCAGTCAGTCATGTCTCTTTCGAGACATGATAGCCCAAGCGTATTTCGCGTATGGTACTTAACTGACTGACTGATAGAAAGGCATTTTAGGCAAGCAGGTTTTTGCCATAAAGTGCTTGATATCAAGATAAAGCATTAAAAGAAGCAATGTGGAGAAGTTTTACCTGAACTAAGCATTTTGTTTATTCTGCAGAAACTTCGAACTTGCCACGACTGAAACAACACTGTTCAGTTGAATAAAAAATATCTCCACATTAAGTAATTATATATATATATTACAAAAAGTGAAACAACACGTAAATTAAAGCATATATATATATATATATATATATATATATATATATATATATATATGTATGTCTGTATGTATGTAAGTATGTATGCGCACTATTTAAGAAATTCATTGGATTATTCATACATACATATATATATATATATATATATATATATATATATATATTTAGTGTATCTAGGCAGCAGATAATTTTCTAAACATATACTGTTAGATATAAGAGACAATGAATATCTACTACGTTTAATCATGAGCCGTTCTAAACATTGTATTTGCTTAGCAAAGTTTTATGTCAAGACAAGATAAAATCATTTTGATGGTGGACGTTTTCATGTTAACGTCTCTGTAACCTCTCTGAAGTTGGATCATGTGAGCTGAAAGCTTAGCACCAACTTAATAAAAAATATCCAAATGTTGAAGAATTTTTGTCTTTATTTTCCCCTGAAATCTAAGCCAAAATAATTTGGCAATAAATACTAAATATAGTATGAAATACATCATTTCTTTAAAAACAACTGGTGTCGTCTTATAATTATAGCCGGTAATGTATGTCATTGCATTCACTTACGCGCAAATACCCTTGGGAAAGGTATTAATCCGTCTCTTCCCTCCAGTTATGGGTCAAATAACAGGACAGATTGGGTTCTATAACCTTGGTCGGCAACCAGTCTACCGCAGAAAGCAATGGCAACCTACTGCGGGATAATTTTCTGCCCAGTCAGTCATGTCTCTTTCGAGACATGATCGCCCACGCGTGTATCGCGCATGGCACTTAACTGACTGAATGTATGTCTCGCTGAGCCTTGTTTCGTCACTCATCAAAGCTGTCATCAACGACAGCAACCAGCTGATTACAGTACGGTTGCCTGAACTGTTGTCGGGAGTGCACCTCTATGTCAGGCCCAACGAAACACAACTAAACACATGCTGCGGATGACAACGCCCTTAATCAACCCCTACCTACAAGTGTGTTTATATGAGCCGTCTGCAGGAAACAATGCAAAACACTTGCAGACTTCATGAGCCACTCTCCGATTCACACCCAATGAATTCACGCATAAATCTGTTATAGGGAAACACATCTATTCCTCAGATAATGAATTCTCCCTCCTATATTAATAAGCGTTAAGAGGAAGTTAACAGGAGAAGTTCTTGTGGAAGTTCATAGACGTTCTTTAGAGTTCTATTGAAGTTCAGAAGAACTACTAAGCAGTTGATATTAGTTGGCAGTTAGCCGAATATTAAGGAGTCAACTTTCAGTGGAAGATTACCAAATTCCTAACATTTTGGGTGCGTTAAGTCGATTCAACCGACATAGCCCGATTATAACTTTCAGTGCGAAAACTACTCCCCAACAAAAACCTAATTAAAAGAAAATGAAGGTGTTAGCAATGGTCATACTCGTCTAACGAGTCGACAGTCATATCTTTATATATATGCTAGTTATTTTTTCATAGTTCAGCAAGCTTTTTGCAAGTTATTTAAGGACAGAAAATATTTGTAGACTGTGTGTATTGGAGATAATAATGATTTACTTCTACAAGCCTTACTGTTATAACTCATAACTGGGGAGAAAAGAGATTGATTCATAGCTTGGACAATGACATTTGCTCGTAAGTGTTATATAACGATCCCGACTAAAATTCGAACACGGCTCTCCAAATTTCGAATTCCGGGTTGTTATCCATTACACCGCCTGTCCATCCAGAATTACGGCACCTGTTATTCTCAGGCCGTTACCTGTCTGACCAAGATCGTCATTGCCTGACCGGGGTTGAAACGTGATTATGCCCATAAGCCTTATAAACATAAAACCACAACCGACGGAATTAGGACAGGAACAATAAAACAAATGAAACTAAAATATAAAATAGCATGATATATGTCTACAGAAAGAAATGCAATTAAATACAAATTGTTTCTTTTTTATCTTTCTTAAACTAATTAATGTCGATCACGCGTAGCTTACAAATAAATTGCAGTTTCCATAGATATAGAAACAGTTGATAGACTATTTTCAAACTTTAGGTTTTGTAATTTTCAAAGTTTAGTTTTAAACATTTTATCCGAAGCATGGCATTAAGACGCAATCGGTTACTGATAGTGAAAGAAAACAACTATAAATTAGATAAAACAAGAATTTCAAAAGATAGCTACCAATCTTGTAGTTTGCATAAATTCAAGATTTCAAGCAATAGCCGTTAATCTTGTAGCTTACATAATTTCAAAATTTCAAGAAATAGCCGCCAATATTGTACTTTGCATAAATTCCAAATTTTAAGAGATAGCTGCCAATGTTGTAGTTTGCTTAGATTCAAAATTTCCAGAGATAGTCGCCAATCTTGTAATTTGCTTAAATTCAAGATTTCAAGAAATAGCCGGCAATCTTTTAGTTTGCTAAAATTCAAAATTTCGAAGTCATAGCCACCAATGTTGTAGTTTGCTTAAATTCAAAATTTCCAGAGATAGTCGCCAATCTTGTAATTTGCTTAAATTCAAGATTTCAAGAAATAGCCGGCAATCTTTTAGTTTGCTAAAATTCAAAATTTCGAAGTCATAGCCACCAATGTTGTAGTTTACTTAAATTCAAAATTTCAAGCGATAGCCGCCAATCTTGTAGTTTGCATAAATTCAAAATTTCAAGCGATAGCCGCCAATCTTGTAGTTTGCATAAATTCATGATTTCAAGCGATAACCGCCAATCTTGTAGTTTGGTTATATTCAAAATTTCAAGAGATAGCCGCCAATGTTGTAGTTTGCTTAAATTCAAAGTTTCAACAGATAGCTGCCAATCTTGTACTTTGCATAAATTCAAAAACTTTAATTACCAAATAGAAAGGCGATATTTATATAAATAAATGCAAATATGCGGCACAAGGCAAAAAAAAAGAGAGGAATGTATGGTCTTCAATCTGTCTTGTGTTAAGTTTACCTATTTACAATCACTGATAAAAACATACCACACTGTTCTTTATACTGAAAGAACTCATTCTTACTTACCATTTTTACTTCAGCCTCGAAGTCTCTATGAAATCCTAGCTAATTCCTATTTATGCAATTTACCATATAGAAAAGCGATATTTATTTTGTAATTTACCGTTAATATATTTAAATGTAATGAAAAATCTTTTCTACTCTAACAGTTTCTTTTCTCGAACTTCCCGTTTGTGAAATTCACTCCCGTTTGCCTGCTTCCTTGATAGCTGCAATTCTTAAAAGTTTAAATGCAACGTCAATTACCATCTTTTATCTCCTTGATTACCATCCTTCTCTTAATCTGTTTTTGACATCTCCTGTACCTTGTTTATTCACTCTCACCAGTGGTGATCCTGCCTTGTTTGGGGTGAAATTATTATAACATTCTAAAAACACATACAATCTTTTTTAAATTGCTTTGTTTACGTCTTGGATAGCAAACTGAACAGATATAGACTTTCCAGAAATATATAGATTTCTAGTAAAATATAGACTTTCCAGAAAAATATATACATTCCAAAAAAATAAAGACTTTCCAGAAAAATAACGATTCCCCAGAAAAATATAGACTTTCCAGAAAATTAAAGACTTTCCAGAAAAATATAGACTTTCCAGAAAAATAAAGACTTTCCAGAAAATATAGACTTTCCAGAAAAATATATACTTTCCAGAAAGATAAAGACTTTCCAGAAAAATAAACACATTCCAGAAAATTATAGACTTTCCAGAAAAAATATATACTTTCCAGAAAAATATAGACTTTCCAAAAATATATACTTTCCAGAAAAATAAAGACTTTCCAGAAAAATATAAACTTTCCACAAAAATAGAAACTTCCCAGAAAAATAAAAACTTTCCAGAACGATAAAGACTCCTTAGAATAATATAGACATTCCAGAAAAATCTAAACGCACTTAAAATGGAAAATCTAGCTTTTCAAAGCCGTGATGCGCTCTGTGATCAAGGGGTCTAAAGCATGCCATATGAAACGGTGGCTTCACCGACAAAGGGCGATGCATGTTCGAACACTACCAAAGAGCAGATTTTCTTGATGAACATTTCCCTAGTGCGTAGGTTGATACACGTGATACAAACTTTCAATAAAAAGGGGCATCTATTTCCAGGCCGAATATCCATTAAAAAAAAATAACATTTGAATAATAAAGAAGTCGGATTAAAAAATAAATAAATGATTTCTTTAGAAATTGCCTTGAAAATAATGAAAGGAATTGCAAATTAAACACGTGTACACAGAGAGAAAAACACAGAGGAATCAAAAATTGAGAAAGAAAGAGAAAAAGACGGAGCGCAAATAGGGAGAAAAAAAGAATAAATGAGAAAATGTTTGATGAAAAATTTGAGAGAAATAGAGTAAAAAGAAAGAGAAATAGAGAGAAAAAGAAGAGAAAAAGACAAAGAGTGAAAGAGGGTAAATAATACAAAGTGAAGGAGAAAAAAAAAGTGGATGAATATCCAAGGTAAGTAGTTCATTTTTACTTCTTCTACAAGCTGGAAGTGGAATTTTGTAAACACCACCTCATATACATGGTGTGTGTTACATATGTTATCATTTATCCCTATAAAGTCAAAACAACCAACAATAAACGAAATCACCTATGGCCCGAGAACCAGTATTCTAAAATGTTTTTAAATTCTCAGAACCGCACACATCACTATCACATGACTGCCCAGGTTCTTAGTTTTCAAATAACATCACGTTCAATTGACTGTTTACATACACGCAAATGCACTAATAATAAAATATTTTTAATATAAGTTATGAATTATTCATATGATCGTATATATATATATATATATATATATATATATATCGTTCATTCAGTAATGAATTGGAACACGCTTAGCTACTGGTGTATGTTTACATGGAATATCACACGCTAAAAGTATACCTCTTTTTAGCGAGCGCCCATAACTCAGAGGTAGAATCGCTGACTGATGTTAATTCGGTCGGGTTTCAATCCTGACTAAAAGAAATTGGATGTATAACCGTACTGATGAACTGTGATACAGCGAAACAGATCTGTCTGCGGATGAATATATATATATATATATATATATATATATATATATATATATATATATCAGAAAAAATGCGTGGAAGCGTGAATGTTTTGTTTAAAGTGTAAATTTATTGTTGTTATTACTAATATTACTTGATTTTTGTATGGTGTATTAAGTGTCCATAATGGTATTTGTGTCGCTACACATATTTCGTGTCTAAAGTCGACTCTTTTCAGACGAATAAACTTGTGACTTCACATATCGATATCCGTTTGTTTTTCTGATAGATTTTTTTAAGGGTAGCCAACATTATAATGTTTCGGTTGTTATAACCATCATCAGGGTTTATATTTTTAGTAGTGTTAAGATTTTGGTGTTAGGGCCTGTGAATGAATTTAGAAATGTGATAAAAATTTAAAATTTTTCAAGCCGATAGTTATTTCTTGGGCAAGGTATCTTGTATAAATAGGTAAGTGGTGAGCAGGTCAAATAGTTCATATGCGTACGCGTTTGTTGTTTGTTTTTTGTTTTGTTTTTTTTTTGTTTTTTTCACACTTGCACGTTAAGTTTCATCCGTCACCTGTTGTTGGTCATATATTTATATATACATTATGGGATATGAAAAAACAAATTCCGACAACGGGAAATACAAAATAAAATAAATATTTGAGAACAACAAAATATAGATTTATTGTGGGGTAGCCATGATCAGGGCTTATATTTACTATTGTGGAGTTTGTTTTTTTTTGTTTTTACGGCCTGTAAATAGATTTAGAAATGTGATAAAAACCAAAGATATTCAGGCAGTTTGAAATAATTTCAGTAAACTATGATGTCAGTCACGAAATATTATAACGTTTTGTTATTTGAAAAAGTCGTCTAGATGAAATTTAAATAGTTCGCTGATAGGTATGTGTATTTTTTTCTATCAGTAAACTACTGAAAAAACGGCAGTTTTGTCACCAAGCACTGACACAATTCAATACCAAACGCACAGCCACACACACACACACACACACACACACACACACATATATATATATATATATATGTGTGTGTGTGTGTGTGTGTGTGTGTGTGTAAATATTTGAGAAACAACAAAATATGGATTTTTTTAAGGGTAGCCAACATTATAATGTTTCGGTTGTTATAACCATCATCAGGGTTTATATTTTTAGTAGTGTTAAGATTTTGATGTTAGGGCCTGTGAATGAATTTAGAAATGTGATAAAAATTTAAAATTTTTAAAGCCGATAGTTATTTCTTTGTTAAGTTGTATTTATGTCTTTCTAATTATTGCTGTAATTATTTGTTTTGTTGATGTTTATGTGTTATATTAATTTAGATATATTTTATATTAAATTTTAATGTTGGCTTCTTCTTCTCCTAGGTGCCCTGTCCTTTCAAGACGTAGGCGATCATGGCTTTCCACTTCTCCCTATCCCTGGTGTATCACGTATGGTTTTTTTTTTAATCATCTCACCCCAAGCAAGGCATTCCACTGCCACTATTGCGCATGGGGCTACATAGGTGAAGGTAAAGAGAAGGAATGGTTAGACATAGGGAATGTCAGGATTAAGGTGACAGATGAGTAAGGATAGCAAGGATGAGGCTTGGGCAGATGGGAAGAGTGTTTGATAGAATGGGAGCAGGTTAGTGTGTTAGGAGGTGTCTATTGACCTTACATTTAAACTCCTGGAGATTGTAGCCGTCGGGGAAGCAATCGTTTGGAAGAGAATTCCACAGTCGGGAAGTGCGAGGAAAGAAACTGTTGGAGTAGAAGTTACGGCTGCATTTTATCGGTTTCACTGTAAAAGGGTGGGATCTAGTTGCTAATCTAGTATCTCGTTCAAATTCGTATTTAGGGGGCACTAGTGATCTAAGTTCATCGGAGCAGAAGCCGTGAAAGTATTTATAGAAGAGACACAGGGAAGCCACGTCGCGCCGGTGGGAGAGAGACTGCAGGCGGTCTGCCAAGTCGGTATCTATCACATTACAGACCCTCCTCTGAACCTTATCGAGAAGCCCGAGGAGAACAGCAGGGGCACCCGACCAGATATGGCAGCAGTATTCAATGCACGGGCGGATGGTAGATTTATAAATGTGCAGGATAGATTCAGACGGAAAAAACTTCCGGGCCCTACACAGAGAACCGACTTTCATAGCAACGGATTTAGCAATGGATTCGATATAGTCATTCCATTTGAGGTCCGCTGATAGCGTGAGACCAAGGAGGTGCAGTGTTTTACTCTCTGGGAGGCAAGCCTGGTCCATGCTAATGTGAGATTGTCGATGATGGTTAATTGAGAGTAGCATCGTTTTAGAAGCATTAAAATTTACTAACCATTTCTTACCCCAGTCCAATATGGATTGGGGGTCTTTTTCAATCGCGGCTGCGAGGTTAGCTTTGACGTCTACACCAGATTTTAACTTAATTTAACTTTTTACTTAACTCGGGAGTATATGAGTGTTACAGCGTCTGTCGTAGAGCATCCCATTATCTTAATGCAAAGAAGTGCTTAAGATTTTTGTAACGCCATAACCCTTCAAGATGCAGGTATTAATATTCATTCATTTCCTTTATTATTAATAAATTATCATAAAAAATGTGGAGTTTTTATCATAGCTTCCTTCATGGAAAACAATAATTTTTTTTTCTTAAGGATCTTAAGTCAAGATAACCCAGTTGATGTAGTTATCGTTTCTCTTATTGAAGATAATGATGATGTGTGATTGAAATCTTCTTCTTCTATGTGCTCTGTCCTTTCAGGACGTAGGCGATCATGGCTTTCCACGTCTCCATATCTCTGGTGGCTCTTAGCACGACTTCTCCTGTTACACCATGCAATCCTCTTCCATCATCCACCTGATTAGGTCCTTCACATATGTTATCCGTTGCTCTCCCCTGTCTCTTTTCCCCTCTAACTGGCCTGTTAGTATCAGATTCTCCAAGCCCTGTTTCCTCATTGCATGTCCCAGGAACTTCAGCCGTCTATTCCTGATGTTCAGTATTAATTTCCTTTTCGTTTCCATCATTTACAACACCTCATCATTACTCACATGCTCAATCCATGATATTCGCTTTATCCTTCTGTAGAACCACATTTCAGTTGCTTCAAGTTTTTCCTTCATCTTTGATAATATTATCCAGCATTCACTGCCATATTGAAGAACTGACATCACATAGCAATCCAGGACTCTTTTCTTTGTTTCTAGCGAAATTGTCATGTTTCTTAATACTTTACTCAACTTCTGGACTGCATCCTTTTGGATCTCAGGAATATAAATGTATAGAAACTGATGTGGTCATAAAGTGAGGAATCAGTTTATATATTGATTGTAATATAGCACTGATCCCCCACTTTATATCCAATATGATTCTGCAGAACCACATTTCAGTTGCTTCAAGTTTTTCCTTCATCTTTGATAATATTATCCAGCATTCATTGCCATATTGAAGAACTGACATCACATAGCAATCCAGGACTCTTTTCTTTGTTTCTAGCGAAATTGTCATGTTTCTTAATACTTTACTCAACTTCTGGACTGCATCCTTTTGGATCTCAGGAATATAAATGTATAGAAACTGAGGTGGTCATAAAGGGAGGGATCAGTTTATATATTGATTGTAATATAGAACGGATCCCCCACTTTATATCCACTTTATATCCAGTATGATTCTGCAGAACCACATTTCAGTTGCTTCAAGTTTTTCCTTCATCTTCGATTATATTGTCCAGCATTCACCTCCATATTGAAGAATTGATATAACATAGCAATCCAGTACTCTCTTCTTTCTTTCTAACGAAATTGTACTGTTTCTTAATACTTTACTCAACTTCTGGAATGCTTCCTTCGGATCGCCTTCTGATCTCTGTGTCGCACTTTCCGTCTTTTGTTATAACACTTCCCAGGTATTTAAATTTTTGTACCTGCTTGATTTTAGTATCCTCAACCTGTATTTGTCATATTGGGTTGCACTTTGTACCGATAACCATGTATTCGGTTTTCTTGCAGTTTATTTGTAGTCTTTTCTTGGCACTCTCTTAAGCTACCTTCTGTAGGGGGTCTTGTAGTTTTCTTTCTGTCTCCGAAATCAGTACTGTATCATCTGCTGACCTTAGGTTGTTTAAATCGTGGCCTCCGATGAAAAATCCAGGTATAGTTGAACAGATCCGGTGAAAAGACACATCCTTGTCTTACGCCCATTTCTATCTTTTTATGTCTGTTGAATTCGTTACCTGTCCGTATGCAGGCGGTTTGCTGCCAGTAGAGATTCTTGATTACTCTTAAGTCTTTACCAAATATGTCAATATAGCCAAGCATTTCCATCAGTTCTTTGTGGCGTATTTTGTCAAACGCCTTCGCATAATCAATGAAGCACAGGTATAAGTCCTTCTTCATTTGTATAGCCCTTTCAGAGACCATCCTAATCATAAATATGGCGTTCCTTGTTCGAGTGTGTTTGATGAAACCGCACTGTTCTTGTCCTATCTCTGACGTGAATCTGCTGCTTGCTCTATTCTCAGGATTCATTAAACTGATGGTTCTGTGGAGTTCGCACTCGTTTGCTCCTGGCTTCTTAGGCAGTGCTATGAAGATCAACTTACTGATGTCATCTCGGATTACACCACTATTGTAATTTTCATTTATTATTTCTGTAATTTTCTCAATACCAAATTCTTCCAGGGCTATCAGCAACTTTATGACTATCTCGTCTGTTCCAGCTGCTTTGTTTCTATTCAGCTTGGCCACTTCAGACTTTAATATTTCCGGTCAGTCCTCATCTTTGTGCATTATTGGTTGCTCTCTCTTGTCGTAGAAACGATCTTTTATATATTCTTCCCATCGTTGGAGTATTTCCTCTTTCTCCAAAATGATTGTTCCATCCTTAGATTTTATACATCCTGTTGAAGAGCAGACATTTTGTCCTGTCGGTTCTTTCATTTCTTTATGCATGTCTGCTTTATTATTCCTGCTCAATCCCTCTACTTCTGCACATTTGTCATTGAGCCATTCCTCTTTAGCCTGTCGGCATTTTCTTCTTATTTCCTTGTGTAGTTCCCTGTACTCCATTCCATGTCTTGATATCATTTTCTGTCTCCTTTGCATCATGTCCAGAATCTCTTCCGTCATCCACTCATTTTTCTTTCTGCGCCTATTTTTTTTGGGGGGGGAGGGGGGCAAGGTTGTTTGCTGATATCACTATTGTTTTCTTTAGTGGGTTTCATTTCGAGTGTCCTTTTTCAATTTGCTTTTCGTATTTAATTTTCACGCTGTTAGTGTATTCTTTCTGTAGATTGAGGTCATTCACGAGCGTGTTTTATTTCAGCTTTGGTGCTGCACTAGGCTTCTTCAATCTCCGGAGTTTCACCTTTAGTTTGCAGATTACTGGGTCGCTTTCACAGTCGGCGCCTGGAGAGGCTTTGCTTTAAACTTCTGCATTTCTGAATCTCCTGTTAATGGTTATGTAGTCTATCTGGTTTTTCGTGTCACCTCCTGGGATTCTCCATGTCTATAGAGGTCATGGGTCTTTTTGAAACCAGGTGTTAGCTATTACCTGGTCATTTGCTGTGCACCATTGAGCCCATTTTTCTCCTCGTTCGTTGCGGATTCCTAAACCAAAGTTACCAGTTGTCATACCTTCTGTCCTCTTGCCTATTTTGGCATTCAAATCTCCCTGATGATTCTAATTTCTTGGCTTTTACATTTAGCCTTGGCATTGACTAAAGTAAAACGATTCTGTTTCTTTTTCAGTGCTTTGTGTTGTTGGTGCATAGACGACAACAATAGCTTTATTGAACGGTCTCCCTTTCAGTTTGATCTGGAGAACTCTTTCGGAGAACTGGCAGTATCCAAATACACATTTCTTTGTCCAGTATTAAGCCGACTTCTTTTTCGTTATTTTTGCCTCCTGCATATATTATACTAAAGTTGTCGCTGCTAAACTCTCCAATATTTGACCATCCGGTTTCGAATATTCCCAGAATATTGATATTCAGTCTGTTCATCTACTACTTGATATTCTCTAGTTGTCCGCAGTTGTTTAGCGTCCTGACGTTCCATGTCCCAAGATAATCCTTTCTTTGTTGCGCACAGTGGCAGGGTAACGGTCCAGAGACACCTGTTGCTCATGTCGTTCCTTCCCTGGCGACGGACCGATTTTGGTAAAAAGTGTTGCTAACAGTCGCCGGATGAGAGTCAGGTGACACCTGTTGCCCATGTCGATCCTTATCGGGCGAGAAATTTCTTTCTTTGGAAGCAACTCCCTTCACGCCGTTAGGTTTAATATATTTTTGTTGTACAGCCATGATTATACCCAGGATAGATAGATAGTGGATTAGTTTCCTGTTACCTTCTCCACGGTGATTTATTGAGACACCATCTCTAGTTAGCTGGCCGTTGACTCAGCAAGAGTTCCTCCGCCCTTTGTAGCTATTAATTTTTTTAAACTACCGGGTTGTTAAAAAAGCTGGGTAGGTGGGAGAAAGAATATAAATATTAAGTATATACTTATTATAAGTTCAGCCAAGTAGTCAAAATTTTGTTGTTCTCAAACATTTTATTTTATTTTCTATCTTATATATATATATATATATATATATATATATATATATATATATATATATATATATCAGCATGCAGTGTAGATATAGAAGAATCCAAAGGAGTATCCTGTACATACAGTGGTAGGATAACTCACTAAGAAATCTCTAAATATATATGTGTATAAATACATACAGAGCAAATATGAGAAAAATTATAGAAGACACGTTATTTCATGGTAAATCGGAAGTTTAGGCCTATTTTAGGCGAACCATCATCAGCTTCCGTCTTTATTGTACAAAAAAATTTTACATGACTGAAATTCACAAACACGGATAAAAAGAAAGGTCGCTCCTTTAAAAAAAGAAAATTTAAGAAAAAATACATCAGTACATCAGTTCGGCGAATACACACACTCATTCATATGCAAGATATAATCAAAGAGTACGCGTAAGAGCGGATGTCAACTAAAATCTAAAGATACATTCAGTATGTCAGTTAGACTGCTGACCCGTAGATTTGAAACGTAAAGACATTGGGTTAGGTGAGAGAGAGAGAGAGAGAGAGAGAGAGATAGTGTTAAAAAGAAAGGGTAACTATTTTAAAGCGTAAACGAAAGGGAAAGAAGAAGAAAGAATTAGAGGAATAAATCTAAAATAGAAAGGATGACAGGAGAAAATGAAAATAAAAAAATAAAAATAAATATTATATATTAACGGTGAAAGTATAAGAAATTGGAGTCTAAAAAAATTTAAAAAAAAATATATTTAAGAGATAATACTTAATCAATTCTTTGCGATCGCAAAATCATCACACCACTATATAATCAAAATTATACTAATTATACAATCAACAAAACAAATATAATACAATATAAATTTTTAAAAAAATTTAAAATTAATTTAAAGTAAGCCTGATTATTCTATTTAAATATAATTGTTTAAACTTAATTATTTAGTTTAAAAATAAATTTACATATTACTAGTGAAAGGATAAGAAATTGGAATTTTAAAAACATAAAGAAAATTAAACAATTAAGATATACTAGTTAATCAATCCCTTTTAATCACAATTACCACCACACCACTATAGAATCAAAATTATACTAATTATTCGGTTAATAGTACATTAATAATAATACAATATAACTTAATAATACAATAATGTAGGTACATTTTTCGGTCAACGGTACACTTATAATACAGTATAACTTTAGTAATGTAAAAAAACATATATATGTACGCATACAACTCACACACACACTATTCCTTGTGGCTCTGATTACGCCTTCTCATATTACACCGTGCAATTCTCGTTCTGTAAATCCACCTGATTAGGTCCTTCAAATATGTTATCCGTTGCTCTCCCCTGTCTCTTTTTCCCTCTAACTGGCCTGTTAGTATCAGATTCTCAAAGCCTTCTTTCCACATTGCATGTACCAGGAACTTCAACTGTCTCTTCCTGATGCTCAGTATTAATTTCCTTTTTGTTTCCATCATTTACAACACCTCATCATTGCTGATATGCTCACTCCATGAGATTCGCAGCATCCTTCTGTAGAATCACATTTCAGTTGCTTCAAGTTTTTCCTTCATCTTTGATGATATTCTCCAGGATTCACTGCCATATTGCAATCTAGTACTCTCTTCCTAGTTTCTAGCGAAATTGTCCTGTTTCTTAATACCTTACTGAACTTCTGGAAAGCTTCCTTCGCCATGCCAATTCGCCTTCGGATCTGTGTGTCGCACTTTCCGTCTTCTGTTATAACACTTCCCAGGTATTTAAATTTTAAAATTTTAATAAAATATATCTAGCTAACGAAATGATGGTGCATGTGATTTACTATACAGGATTACATTTGTTTTATTTTCAAAATACATCTTGTATTTAAACGGGGTTTATATTTTTGCGTATATCTCGTTTAAATGCAAAATATATTTTTAAATAAAAAAGTAATGTCGATACAAAACAGCTCTGGTATGTATATTTGGAGAATTGGGAGGAATGAGGGTTCTGCACCGAACTGTTTTTCTCTGTTGATTCTCAAAATACTATGTAAAATATATATTATCTGTTGAAAGGAGAGGATTAAGAAAATAACCTCGTTATAATACTGGAAACAAGAGGAAAAGAACCGAACGAGTTTGTACTAATGAATTGCATTGCAGAACAGAGACTGGTAATAAACTTGGTGTGTACATTGATGACTCAGCCATTTACTACTGCCTTCTTAGTTAGGCTGATCCATCTGACAAGTTCAACATGGCAGCCAATTTCTCCAAAACAATCTCAAACAGCCGTTTACTATGGAAAAATTGCTTGTTAGTTTTAACGCCTTCAAAACTAAACTGTTCATTAATCATCTGAGAGACCCCTCATTGTATTCGTCAGTATAGATGATGCTAACCTCCAGGAAAGTGAATCCTTGCGTATTCGAGAACTAACATTCCCAGCTGATATCAGATACAAAGTGATGTACTGAATATGCATACACTTTGCTTCCCCCTCACAGTAATGTGATTGGCTGGTGACAGCTATAAATACAGACGAAAGCGAGGACGCTAGTGGTCTACAGGTCTTCGACGAGAGGTCTCCGTCCATAGGTCTACCGCTAGAGGTCTACAGGTCTTAGACTACAGATCTTCGACTAAAGATCTACGACTAGAGGTCTACGACTATGGGTTTATGTCTATTGACTACGCCTACGTCTCAGGATACTACATACGACGAGTACCGTCCATTACGTCTACATACTAGATTGTCCTACCCAGTTACATTTGCCAGATCCGTTTGCTAACTCGAATGATATATATATCCCTTTTCCGGGACATATCACAAAGACTATATTGAATACATTGTTAGGTTAGCTGCTAACAATTTTGGTTCACTATGTTGTGAGAGACAATTTTTCACTCCACAATCTCTTTCATATCTGTAAGTCTATCATTCGTCTATGCCTCAAACCCTACTGCTACATATGGCCCGGTTTCCATGATATTTACCTTGAGCTTTTTTATAAAGTAAAAAAGAATCTGCAATATTATTAGTCCTGATCAGGTAGCTTGGCGTCAGTCACTTTCTCTCCGCCGTAAGGTTGCATATCTGTGCCTTTCCGTGCATTGAGTACTGCTCCCATATCTGTTCAGGTGCTCCTGCTATCCACCTAGGTGTCCTTGACAAAATCCAACAAAGAAATCTGTAATGTGATCGATGCCGACTTGGCAGCTCAGATACAGTCACTTTCTCACTGGCGCAATGTAGCTTTCCTGTGTCTCTTCTACAAATATTTTCACGGCTTCTGCTCCAATGAACTTAGCTCACTGGTGCCTCCTATATATGAATTTACTCGAGCCACAAGTTTAGCAACTAGGTCCCACCCTTTTACTGTGAAACCAATAAAATGTAAACGCAAATGATACTTCGCATCTTCTTTTCTTGCACTTCCTTTCCGTCTACTTGCTTCTCCGACAGATACAATCTCCAAGAATGTAAATATGAAGTCAATAGTCATCTCCTATCTCACTAAGTTGCATCCTCTCTTTCTCATGCTCTTTTCTCCGTCCACTCCACCCTCATCAGTATTCTCATTCTTCTCTTACCCACTTCCTGACACTCCCCTATAACCTGCCACTCCTTTTCATCACTTTCCTTGCTTGGGGCGATACGATTATAAAAATTACTTTCATGGTATTTTTTCTAGTAAGCTCTTTGCTGTAGTACGTAAGCTTCTTGAATTTAAGCGCAGTACTAGTCTGGCATGTGCGTTGTTGGGCAGTGGATATCGACTCGGAACAACAAATCGGGGAGCCGAGTTCGAATTCCAGTTGAATTCCTTGCGTTCACTTGAGCACAAATATCCTTGGGAAAGGTATTAATTCGTCTCTTCACTCCAGTTATGGGTTAAATAATAGGACATATTGGGTTCTGTAGCCTTGGTCGGCAACCAGAAAGCAATGGCAACCTACTGAAAGATAATATTTTGCCCAGTCAGTCATATCCTTTTGAGACATGATCGCCCAAAGCGTGTATCACTTATGGCACTTAACTGACTGACTGACTAACTAGTCTGGTATCGAGATTTTATTTATTTACATTTGATCTGGCTAGATATAGCCGCAAGTTCTATGCTAAGGGTTTCTTTTCTGCTACTTTTCGTTTGTAGAAAACAATTTCTGCTTCATGCTTTCTAGCTCACTTTAATCTTAATGTCAATTGCGATTTACTATTTTCTTGATTAGTTTTTCCTCTTTCTTACTATTTCTGTTCATAACCCTTCCACAACCTGTACAACATAGTGTCTTAGTAACTTTACTGCCTTACATGCGTTAATACCAATTTTTTAAAAAAATATAAAAATTACTTAAAGCAACAAATAACAGAATGTTATGGAGAGCCGTGATTGCGTACGTTCTAACAGTGTAATAAACACACTATAGAAGAGAGTCATAACGTTGGGTTTCCTAGTAAGAACTGAAATCCCTAAAATTGTTAGCTGGACGCAAATGCTAAATATTGCGAGACGCATATTGAATTTTCTAGCAGGAAAACATTATGGTGAAACTGCTTTAAATCGACGAATGAGAAAATAAGATGGCCACTCACGAGTGTCTAACTGTGATAGCAAATAGTTTCAAAGATATATTCTCCATGCGAACATTTAAGACGTGTTTTAATTATCTTGCGTCTCCTGTCGTGGCTACTTCGCGATCAGAACGAAAAGACACGGACATAGGATACGGCCTTTTTTTTACACGTAACGGAAATAAAGTCATTCTCTCACGAATCCAACCGGTGATATCTCCGCGTGTTTGACTTGTTCACCAGACCCATCACGCGTGTGTGATTGCCATCTGAGAACGAAGAAGTGACGTAAAGGCAACGTCTGCTAAACTTTTAGCTGATATCAGAGAAGATTTGCAATATGAACAGACAACTTATTGGGTACCGCGAGCGCCCAGATCGGAAATATAATGCAATGATGACATCAGTTGGTTTGAACGAGATTTACAACGAACAAATTGACCTTGAACTTGGAACTGATGAAGCGGTGATAGAAGTCGGCATTACGAACACACATTCAGTAAGTAATAATAGTTTGGTCTGATCTATAATATTATATATATATATATATATATATATATATATATATATATATATTCAGTTAGATATAAGATTGTGACCCTGGGTTTCACGCTTTTGCAATCAAGAGATTGTCTGACGATCACAAAAGCGTGAAACCCAGGGTCACAAACTCACACCTATCTAACTGAATATGTTAGCTTTATCACTGATATTGAGCGCTTTCAAATAAGTACTGCGCATATATAATATATAAATATAATATATATAAATATAATATATAAATAATATAATATATATAACTAACAACATATACACATTTCACAAGGAAATTTAAAAACTCATGGTTGAATTCATTTTTTTATCAAAGTTCAAAATTACCCTATGCAAAAGTATTGGATACATGACACTTTTTTCAAATTTCCAATGGAAACTTTGTATTTTGAAAGACTTTAAATATTCAAATTTTTGTTAGTATTGGAATGTTATCTGTGACCAATCAGAGAAGCACACAATTGCTTACAAGATAGTGCTACCAATAATCTATTTGATGTGCATTCTGCAATTCAAGGATTAAAAATGGCAAAATCTAAATAATTATCCAGAGATATGCGATATAGAATCATGGAACGTCACAAAGGAGGACAAGGTCACCGTAAAATTAGTAAAGAAATGAATCTAGAAATAAATACATTAGCTAGATGAATACACCATAGCCACTGATGTCTTGGCATGAAGTGAAGGCTGTTTCTAGGATGTATTCTTAACTTCCACACACACACACGTGTGTGTGTGTGTGTGTATACAGAAAGTCTATGAAAGAGCCAACAAGCCTACCTAGGTTTCACCCTTCGGTATATATATATATATATATATATATATATATATATATATATATATATATACTATATATCTCAACGTTGTTTAACTTCGGTGATCGAGCGAGAACCGGTGTATTCAGCGTGATATGGCCGTATCACGTTGGGCATATATATATATATATATATATATATATATATATGCCCAACGTGATACGGCCATATCACGCTGAATACACCGGTTCTCGCTCGATCACCGAAGTTAAGCAACGTTGAGCCTGGTCAGTACTTAGATGGGTGACCGCTTGGGAATACCAGGTGCGTTGTGATGCAGTGGATATCGGCTCGGAAAGAGGAATCGGTGAGCCGAGTTCGAATTCCAGTTGAATGCCCTGCAGTCACTTGCGCGCTGGTACCCTTGGGAAAGGTATTAATCCGTCCTTTCCCTCCAGTTATGGGTTAAATAACAGGGTAGGACTTGGGACCCTGCCCTTAAACAAATCCCAATGAGACTTGCTCCGTCAGGGAGGAAGCCGGCTCAACCCGACTAGGGTGAATGCTGCATACTACTATATATATATACGCATGGTTCAATATATATATGTATATACGCATGGTTCATTCAGTAATAAATTAGAATACTCTCAGCTACTGGCGTCTGTTCAACATTGTATAGAACACTACTACTACAGTAGCCAATCGAAGTAGAATGTTACAGAATATAAGACATCGTTTCTACGGATAGGTGGGAAAGATAACGGTTAAGATTGTAGTGATTGGGCAAACATTCTTTAGGAGTCTGTTCCAAAAAGCAAAGGTTCCTGGAAAGAAGCTGGACGAATGACACATTACGTACTATTAGAATACGAAAGAAAAAGAAAACGATTAGCCCTAGACTTGAAGAGGTCTAGATTGTAGTCATTGGGAAAACTTCCTTTAGGAGTCTGTTCTAAAAAGCGAAGGTTCTTGGGAAGAAGCTGGCCCCAATGAAAGTTATTTCTTACTATTAGAATACGAAAAGAAAAGAAAACGATTAACCCTAGACTTGAAGAAGTCTAGATTGTAGCGATTGGGAAAACATTCTTTAGGACTCTGTTCTAAAAAGCGAAAGTTCTTGGGAAGAAGCTGGCCCGAATGAAACTTATTTCTTACTATTGGAATATGAAAAGAACAGAAACAGTTGAGCCTAGACTTGAAGAGGTCAAGATTGTAGTGACTGGGAAAACATCCTTTAGGATTCTGTTCCAAAAAGCAAAGGTTCTTGGAAGAAACTGGCCCGAATGAAACTTATTTCTTACTATTAGAATAAGAAAGAAAAAGAAAACGATTAACCCTAGACTTGAAGAGGTCAAGAGTGTAGTGACTGGGAAAACATCCTTTATTAGTCTGTTCCTTAAAGCAAAGGTTCATGGGAAAAAGCTGGCCGAATGAAATGTATTTCTTACTCTTGGAATACGAAAGAAAAAGAAAACGATTAACCCTAGACTTGAAGAGGTCAAGATTGTTGTGATTGCGAAAACATTCTATAGAAGTGTGTTCCAAAAAGCCATGGTTCTTGGGAAGAAACTGGCCGAATGATACTTATTTGTTACTATTGGAATACGAAAGAAAAAGATAACCGTTAAGCCTAGACTTGAAGAGGTCAAGATTATATTTGTCATGTTAACTTCCTCTTGGGAGTCGAATTAGATGTATATAGCAGTGGTTTTCAGGAAGAAGTGAACTTGTAACTCTATTTTCTGATGGCTGGTATCAATTTTAAGTGATTTTCAAGATGAGAAGGGCGTTCTCTAAAATTGGAGAAATATAATAATTTTTGTCGTGTAAAGTAGCCGAAATGTTCACAAGTAAAAATACAGAGACAAGGATTCACTGAGAGCAAAATCTTTTTGTTGAGGGAAGCGAATTTATCAAAGTTAGTTACTTAATTCTAGTCAAAATATTTGCCAATAGGTTTTGACGATACGTGACCCTAGATCAAAATACGAATTTCCTAAGTACTGATTACCAGAACAGTTGATAAGAGCAGGCTGACAATAACAGGGGGTAGGATTTCTTCCCCTTTCTCTAGAAGTTGAAATGTTAAATGTAATGGTTTTCATTTCTAGCTGGTAAGAGTTATACAATGTAGGAAATTAGAAACTCCATACTTAACTATATTCCCCTCTCCGCGGTTCTGGTGACTGTTTAATAAAACCAGGGTGCAAGACGTAATTGATTAGATCGACCCCCGTATTTGGGATGAGAAGGTGGAAAGAGATTTGAATGGCGGTTTGAATAATACGATTGGACTGAAACGGACGTGCTGCTAAAAGACAACTGAGTAAACCCCGACTCAGAAAACATTGTTACTGAAGTAATTTCAAATTACCAGCCAACTGTAGAGTGTCACCAGCTTTGACTTGTATTTATCCGATATATGTAGACTTTGAAAAAACAGTAGCTACTTTAGCACATACGCATCGCTCGTTCAGTAATGAATTAGAGCACACTCGTTATTGGCGTATACATCGTACACCAAAAACGTCTGCCTTTAATTGGGGCCTACTGCTAGAAGAGGTAAATTGGGGCAAGCGATTTGAAAATTTAAATTCCAGTTAATTCCTTGCGCAAATACCCTTGGGAAAAGTATTTAGCCGTTTCTTCCCTCCAGTTATGGGTTAAATAACATGACAAATTAGGTTCTATAGCCTTAGCTGGCAACCAGTCTATTGCAGAAAGCAATGGCAACCTACTGCGGGATAATCTTCTGCCCAGTCAGTTCTGCCTCTTTTGAGACATGATCGCCCAAGCAAGTATCATTTATGGCACTTAACTGACTGATTTGAATGAGTAGGTTTGAATAATACGGTCTGACTGAAACGGACGTGCTGCTAACAGACAACTGAGTAAACCCCGATTCAGAAAACATTGTTACTGAAGCAATTTCAAATTACCAGCCAACTGTTGAGTATCATCAGCTTTGATTTGTATTTATCCGATATATGTAATGGTAGACTTTGAAAAAAACAGTACCTACTCATCGCTCGTTCAGTAATGAATTAGAGCACTCTCGTTATTGGCGTATGATACATCATACGCCAAAAACGTCTGCCTTCTCCTGCCAAGCAGCCATAGGTCAGAGGTAAACCATCGACTGACGCTAATTCGGTCGTATTTCAATACTGGGTTAAAAAGCAATCGGATGTCTAGCCGTACTGATGAGCTGTGATACAGCGAAACAGATCTGTCTGCGGATATGTATACATATATACATATATATATATTAGTTATCCACATACAATCCCGTTTCGCTGTATCACAGCTTATCAGTGTGGCTAGACATATCCACTTGCTTCTGGCCGGGATCGAAACTCGACCGATTTGGTGTCAGTCGGAGTCTCTACTCCCTAAGCCATCTATATATATATATATATATATATATATATATATATATATATATATATATATATATATATATATATATATATATATATGTGTGTGTGTGTGTGTGTGTGTGTGTGTGTGTGTGTGTGTGTGTGTGTGTGTGGAAAGTAAGAATACATCCTAGAAACAACCTTCACTTCATGCCAAGACATCAGTGGCTATGGTGTATTCATCTAGCTAATGTACTAATACTATGTAGGCGATATGTCTGAGAGAGATATATGGGAGGTATTTCAACCGCACGATATATATATATATATATATATAGAGAGAGAGAGAGAGACAGCAAGAGAGAGAGAGAGAGATGAATAAAAAAGTGAAGATGAAAAATTATATTTAGACAAAGCATTTCGTCATCTGAGATGGGGAATAACAAATATTATTCGCTGACTTTCAAAGTATGGCATTTTTATTTTCCATATGTTTCGTCTGACCATTTAACCACTGGATTAATCTTCATGCACGTTCTCAAATTTGTAAATAAACCAATAACAGTCTAGCCTTTTTAGAAAAACGTGTATCAAAATAAAAGTCCCTCAAATCACGAAACGCACCCGCTAGCAACAGGCATTTCATTTATTTTGTTCCTTTACAGATACACCTTATCTAAAAATAATTTACACGCACACACATGCAAACACACACACACACACACACACACACACACACACACACACATATATATATATATATATATATATAAAGAGGCAAGGGTAGAAGAAAACTATTTTAGCCGACTCCTTTTATCTACTGATAATTTGCATTGATAAAATACCTTGGATAAGAGTAATTTTAAGAGTTAATAAGATAACGTTGGATAAGAATAATTTTTCTTCTTGTCTCTTTTTATCATATATATTAATGCGTATATATATATATATATATATATATATATATATAGCCTTTGAGATTTGAAAAAGAAATCACTCGACCGGCGGTCGAGAGCGAGGGAAAATTTACTCGCCCCAAAATCATTTTACTCGACCGACTCCATTTTATTAATAGTCGCCTTACGTAAACATAGCATGAATTGCTGACAGAAAACAAAAATTAAATTTTAATTAAAATTTCGAACGTGTTAGAAGGATCTAAGAAATTTAAAAAATAATAACAACAAAATTTGATGTTTCCTCTTAATAACAGCATAAGAATTTTGATAAAACTTTGTTTTTATTAATGGTGAGCCCTTTTAACATCATGATCTGCCGTGCCTTTTTTTGATTTTGGCAAATGAGTGGAGGTATCTAAATTCGTAGTTTCTTTCTTCTATTTGACCACAATCTCCATCTCATAGATGATAAAATAATAACAAATCTGATTTTCTCAACGATTTTTTATAAAAAAATTACTTACGTGTATAATTTGTTTTTCGGTGCGTGGTTTAAAGAAGTATGCGTATTTTTTTTTCTCTTTTGCAAATATTCATTTTTAATTTTTGTAGAAATATAGATGTTGGGTCAAGCATATTTTTCTAAATGAGTTTCTAAAAATCTGTGAGCCTCATTAATCTGGGCAAATGAGACATTTTGGCTACACTCTGGAAGCGTTAATTAAACGAATGTTTACACTAACCGGGACGATAAAAGCCAAGAGTTCTATAATGTCATTGCAGGTCATTCTAAGTAACTTATGAATCTTCAATTGCATAATTTTGGGTTGTAAAAGGAATCGACCCCGAGCGAGACAAGCAATAAACTTTAATCGCCCAATTAAATTTTAATCGACTAAGTCGATCGGGCGAGTAAAATCTCAAAGGAATATATATATATATATATATATATATATATATATATATATAGAGAGAGAGAGAGAGAGAGAGAGAGAGAGAGAGAGGTGAATAAAGAACGAAGAAAGTATTAACAAAGTTCAAGACAGTAATTTAAAACAGTGCTCAATATAGAAATACAGCAATGAATATTAATTATAAGTTATAGTTTGGAACATGTACAAATTATAATTTACTACAAAAGTGTACATTTTGTTTCGACATCGAAAAAGCATTGATAAGACATCGACATAAGACATTGTTTTTTCGATGTCGAAACAAAATGTTTAGTACATTATAATTTCGACATGTTCTAAACAATAATTTATAATATATATATATATATATATATATATATATATATATATATCATTTCGAAACTAGTTGTTTACGCACCTAGGTTTTAACGTTTTGGTAACTTCAGGTGATGTATTTTATAATAGACTAATAGAATTGTATTCTGTTTTAATTTAATTAACGCGAAAAACAGTTTAGCATTATATATATATATATATATATATATATATATTAATACATATATATTTTATCCTATGTTTTACTCACGACTCTGAGTTCTATGCATCACAGCAATCTTCAAGTCATTACCTGGCTATCATTAATATATATATATATATATATATATATATATATATATATATATATATATATATATATACGTATGTTTTTATTAAAAAAATTTCAAGCATGCGCCTACCTAAAAGTTTCATGTTGATGTTCAGATACTTAAATAATTCAAGTGTCTGTCTATCAGTTCTGTCATAGCAGGCAGTGATTATATCGCGTTCTTGATTAGCGTGAAACCTTTAATTATGCGTAAACATGTCATGTTTAAGAAGATCTATATGTGAGGATATTATCCTAAGGATAATGAGCGCAGCATTCAGCAAATCACGTATTACTTTTATTCAATTGAGATTATATATCAGTTCGATTTCAAATAATTAATGGTTAATATATATATATATATATATATATATATATATATATATATATAATGATCATCAAATGACAAGATCTAAAGGAAATGAACCATCTTAAATAATCACATGATGAAAGCGAGAAGCAAATATGAATACAAAAAGATGAATAATGCCAAATGAAAAACAAATAGATGTTCAACATTTATGAAGATTTTTCGCTTTTTCATTAATCTGCATTAAGTTGTCATCATTGTTAAAATGAGTAAAGTCTGTATCACGCTGAAATGCCGAGTCCCGTCCGATCATAGAAGATAAAGAGGATCGAGCCTGGTCAGTACCCGTGACCAATTGTGAATACCACGTTTTGTAAGCTTGAATGTGTGGGTGGTGTATAATTACCAGCAGAATCGGAATGATGAATCGGAAAATCGAGTTCCAATTTGAGTTTAGTTCGTTACAATTTCTTACGCGCAAATACTATTTGTATGAATCCAGGTATGGGTCAAATAGTAAAGTTTGTATCTAAAAATAATTATTATCTAATTGTTAATATAATATTCAATCACCAAAATATGTTCTTACAATCTAAAAATATGTTTCGACATTAAATGCCATACAAAAGTTTGATAAGCCTTAAAAAAGTATATATATAAATTGTGATTAAAATTTTTATTACAGGGTTTGAAACAAATGCCTTCCACAAATACCTTCCAGAAATACCTGCCAAATATTAGTAAGACTGTAAATAATGTAAGAGGTATTTCTGTAGGTATATGCTGAAGGTATTTCTGGTATGTATTTGTGTTAGATATTTCTAGTTGAGTATGTGAGAGGTATTTCTAGTAGGTTTATGTGAGTGGTATTTCTGGGAAGTATTTATGGGAAGTATTTCTGGTTGAGTATGAGAGAGGTATTTCTTGGATGTATATGTGATAGGTATTTCTGGGAGAAATATGTGCGAGGTATGTCTGGGAGGTCTATATTGGAAATATTTCCGTTTGAGTATGAGAGATGTATTTCTGGGAGGTAGATGTGAGAGATATTTCTGGGAAGTATATATGGGAAGTATTTCTGGTTGAGTATGTGAGAGGTATTTCTGGGATGTATATGTGAGAGGTATTTCTGGGAGGTATATATGGGAAGTATTTCTGGTTGAGTATGAGAGAGCTATTTCTCGGATGTATATGTGAGAGGTATTTCTGGGATATATATATGGGAAGTATTTCTCACTGAGTATGTAAGAGGTTTTCAGGTCAGGTTAGACTATCTTTTCTACTGGTACGTAACCCAGTACTTACTACCCGCCAGGAGTGGCGTTGTCGGCAACTAAACCGGTGCTCCCAATGGGTGCACGCTCAGTGAAGAGGGTGGTGTAGGCAGCTGTGCTGGACAAGACTTGTCAGGGATCTGAAGAGCTTCTACAAGCCAACGGCCACCTACACAAGCAACCGGCTATGGTTTATATAGTCTTTGCCAACCCACATTGCCAAGTATGTCAAGTACAGTAAATCCCTTGAAATGACGGACACGAAAAAAAAAGTGGAAGTCATCCAGAGAGGGTTTCCTCAAACGAAAGTGAAAAAAAACCTTGATCTGGATACAGATGTAAGAATTATTTCTCAGGGATATATGAGGGAGATATATGCGGGTAGTATTTCTGGTTGGGTATGTGAGTGGTATTTCTGGGAGGTATATGTGAGAGGTTTTTCTTGCAATTATGTGTGGGAGGTATTTCTGGTTGATATCAAATTGGTATCAAATTGTAGTATCAAATGTCCTTATCTCTAATGTCAATATTTTCCGTTTTCTTATAAGGAAATATTCGATATTCATTGACTGAAAAGCCAGTGTTAATATAGTAAGACTTTCACCTCGTGACCATCGGGTTTGTATTAAATTGTACGAACGATTCTCCACATCTCAAATGATAGAGTTAACCGTTTCTTTATGAGGAAACATTCGGTATGATTGACCGAAAAGTGTTACTACATGTACATTTTTTCACAGATTAACCATCGCCATGGTATCAAATTTTAGTATCCCTTCTCCATATTTTCGCTGACAGAAGATCGCAGAGAATGTTTCCCACTATTTAAAAAAATATGTGTTAGTGTTATTCCATAATTTTGTTTTATTTCCGCTTCCTGAGTCAGGACTTCTGGACAACCTAATAATTACTGCTATTATTTAATTTAATGATATTCAAGATAACATTATTAATACCAGAAAATAGGTTATATAAATCTATATCCGTCCATAACACTAGCCAACCATGTAATCCAAACATAGCGTCAGCATATAAAGATCATTTTGACTTTATTAGTTCCGCATTTTGGCTCACAGAAATTTAGTATTTTCTGATTTTTATTTACACATTTCTCATAATATTCAAATTAATTCTGAGTGCCCCTCACAAAAATATGAATGTTACTGTTTAGGTTGCATAAATCCGGTAAGAAGACAAACTTTGTCTTACACCGCTTTTAATTTTTGAATATCTGCTGAACTTATTTTATCTTTGTTTGAAGACGGTTTTTTTTTTGGTTTAGGTTCTTGATTATTTTAATGTCTTCTCTGAATGTGTCCAGGTTGCGGAGCAGCCTCGGACATCCTATAAGTCAGAAAATTACTTGGTATATACCACAGAACTATTGTTGCTTTTCGGTAAATATATCCTTGCTTTTCTTTTCTTTTAATCGCTTTTTTGTGAAGATTACAAAATTAAGACAGCATAAAGATTAGTCTAAATTTAAAGGCTGTCAGTTTTTCATCAAATAAAAGTCAAAATAACTTTATTAACACTGGAAAATATAATACAAATTTGTTTTGGTTCATAATACCAAACGACATATATTTTAATACAATCCAAATTATCTTTTTCTTTGGCTAATTTTGGTGTCCAAAAGTGAAGTCCATTTTGACTAGTTTGCTCCACCTTCTACTGTACAAAATTGAGTATTTCTCAATTTTTTATAGACAGATTTCTTATAATGCTCAAATTGATTGTGAATGCCTCCTACAAAAAAAAACAAAAAAAATCATGAGAGTTTTAGAAATCTTGTATGATCCATCAGTAGTTCTGCAGCTAAAAACAGCTCGGACATAGCACAAGGTCGACATCATTTTAAAACTCGTCTGTTTTTCTTTACTGTTGGGGCGCTCTCCACCTTTCTACGGAAATGGACCATTCGAATCACGATATAAAATAGTAGTGATTATACCTCGAGGAAAGAAGTCGAGTGAGCGAGTCAGTCGGGTATTTTCGGCATTGCACCGGAAGTGTTGTACTAGTCAATCTATCACGTCTCTACGACGATACGGTATACTGATTACCTTGTTCTGTATTCTACTGATCCTCACCTCATGTAAATACTTGTCTTTCCTGTCAATACACCAACGTTGTTTTGTATTATTTCACATAATTCTGTTACCCGACGTAACATTTACAGATAGAAAATTGAGTTTGTCATTAATATAATTTAATTTTAGGTGGTTTTACTTCTTGAAAGGTGGATAATTTCACCGGGACGTTAAAGTTATGAAAGACCGGGATCAAGGATTAAAGGACAAAAGAATTATGGCAGAGTCGTGCTGGAAGATAATTAGTATAATGTATCGTCGTACAGACGTAATAGATTGACTAGTAGAAGACTTCCGGTGCAATACCGGAAATACCAGACTGACTTGCTCACTCGACTTCTTTCCTCGAGGTATAATAACTATTTTATATAGTGATTCGAATCGTCCATTTCCGTGGAAAGGTGGAGAGCGCCCCAACAGTAAGTGAAAGCGTTTGTATGTTAAAGCACGTCATTTTAAAAATAATACAAAACGACGTAATAGCATAAAAGTAGGTGTATTGACAGGAAAGAAGTATTTACAAGAGGTGAAGATTAGTAGAATACAGAACAAGGTAATTAGTATAATGTATCGTCGTACAGACGTGATAGATTGACTAGTAGAACAGTTCCGGTGCAATACCGGAAATACCAGACTGACTTGCTCCCTTGAATTCCTTCCTCGAGGTATATCACTACTATATTATATAGTGATTCGAATAGTCCATTTCCGTAGAAAGGTGGAGAGCGCCCCAACAGTAAAGAAAAACAGACGAGTTTTAAAATGATTTAAAATTTAAACCAAAAGAAATTTAAGCATTCACGAATCTCAATTAATCGAAAATTCTTGCCGTGCTTACTGCTGTGATAAGAACCCGATACCCACCCTACTATCATGAATGAACTGATCTATTCATGATAAGTAGTCCTGGGTAATTTTCTAGGATGCAGGAGATAATGCTATTGTTGTGACCTCTCTAGCTGAGTACTGAATACTACTGTCACTGCTGACTGTGTCGAGTTCAATGTTGTTGCTGGCAGACTCCACTTCACAACACTTACAAATTCTTTTCAATATTTAATCACTTATTGTGCCATATTTCTTTCGAAATTTCAGAAGTTGTGTTTTATTACTCATCAAGACTAAGTTGCAGCTACAAATGAGCATTTACTTTTTCTTCACATTTATCAATGACCTAATCTAATGATAACCATTTTTTAGTAAGATATGTTATTCTAAACAACAGACACTACAGCTAATACTGAAAATGGACGTTATGTCTTGGATTTAGCACCACGAAATTGTTTAAAATTAGCGAAATTATCCTAATAACCATTAAAAAATTGTAGGCGTGTGTTTCAAAATAAAAACAAGGTTTTTTGACTAGATTGAATTAAATTATGTCCATTTCCTTTTATCACCTTTAATCTTATAACAAATTAAAGTACAATTGCATTTTATTTAATTATACAAGGGTAAGTCGAAGATTATTCACCCTTTTGCCATAACATCTTCAAACAAGAGTACGAATTTCTTGAAATATTCAATATTAGCTCTACACGGATCAATTTTTGGCAGAAGTTCTTATAGCCTGAAAAGATAAATTTTCTTGCATTTCTTTAGAGCATGAGCTTTCAAAGATTCCTCGAGTCAATCCAAGAGATTCCATCCAGGCAGCTGCTGGCTATCCAAAAGACGTAGTTCCAATAGAACATCGAACAGTGGGGCTTCGGAAGGAGATTACTTCAAAGTGATATGTGTAATTGTTTTCTTTGTATTGCACCAGTTCTGATTTTTTTTCTCAAATCTTGCAAGGGTTTGAATTTGAGTTTTATTTAACAGCATATCAAACTCCCTGGGTTATTTAATGCCAAAAAGGTAGCGTTTTAAGATTGCTTTTTTTTCTTTTTTCTTTTTTGTTTCAATGTTCGGTTAAAGTGAAAAGGTTTGACTTACTCAGATTTTCATTATTTCTTTTATTTTATTTTAGAAAACTGAAGATGTCTTCTAGTTTTGGATTGAAAGATGCATTGCTGGTAATGAATGTGCGTTGTGATGCAGTGGATATCGACTCGGAACGACAAATCGGGGAACCGAGTTCGAATTCCAGTTGAGTTCCTTGCATTCACATACGCGCAAATACCCTTGAGAATCCGTCACTTCCCTCCAGATATGGGTTAAATAACAGGACAGATTGGGTTCTATAGCCTTAACTGACAATCAGTCTACCGTAGAAAGCAATGGCAATCTACTGCGGGATAATCTTCTGCCCAGTCAGTCATGTCTCTTTCGAGACATGATCGCCCAAACGTGCATCACGTATGGCACTTAACTGACTGATTGCTGGTAATCATTTTTTTTCCTTCAAAAATTTTTTTTTATTTTTTTTCCTTCAAAAATGTATTATGGGAATATTTTTTTTTCCTTCAAAAATGTGTTATGGTAATAATTTTTTCCTTCAGAAAAAAATAGATTTTTATAAAATTTTATTTTTAAGAATATATTTCTATAAAAGTATAGTTTTATACTTTCATACTGTTTTGGCTCCAGTTTGGAGGTTAACTGTTTGCCCGTACTTGGGACTCTAACAGGTACTACCACTCCGGGTCAGGGTGAACCTGTGAAGAGCAGAAATTAAGAGGTAGTGCCATACTTTTGACAAACTCGCAATCAGAGGCCTTGCTACCGGCTGCATTTTACCGTCTTACCCAGTAGTGAGAACTTGTTAGAGGAAAAGAAAAGCATTAATAGTTTACACCTAAAAGCTTACAATTAATACTGCTATAATTAATGTTGAATTGATATTTTTCATATTTATAATTTATACCTGATTTTACGGTGGCCATTTATTAGATACATTTTCATAAACTCTTTGTATAAAAAGCACTGTAAAACTATCATGGTGCACAATGTATTAGGCCACTATTCAACATTGGAGAAGAACCAAGAAAACCAGAGATCGCAAGGAGAGTAATGTAACAAGAGACTGTAACAACCATTCAGTTAAGTGCAATACGTGATACACACTTGGAGGATCATGTCTCGAAAGAGATATGATTGACTAGGCAGAAGATTACCGCGCAGAACGTTGCCATTCCTTTCTTCGGTAGACTGGTTGCCAGCCAAGGCTATAGAACCCAATCTGTCCATAACTGGAGAGAAGAGATGGATTAAGAGATGAAGTTTATTTGTGCATAAGTGAATGCAAGGTGTCCAACTGGAATTAACTAAGTTATAAAAAGATCTCCAAGAAATACCTTGAATGCAATGAATTCAACTGTAATTCGAACTCAGCACCCCGATTTGTCGTTCCGAGTCGATATCCATTGAACAACAGCAAACATCTTGTAACAATCACTAAATTACAAAAAGATCTCCATGATATACCTTTGAGATTTCGTGACTAAGCCCTATCAAAGTTCTATTCAATACGCCACAGGCTAATTATCTCACTTTGAGAAATCTGAATTCACGGTGATCACGTAACGGCAGTTCAGTGGCGTCTGTTATTGGAGTGACAAACCTCAGTTGCTGATGTAAACCGCTAAGACGCGAGACGTCATCACAGGCCCACATCGGTGGGTAAAACTTGTTAGTCCATATGATACCACGAAGGACATAGAAGATATCACTAGCCTCGCCTTTTCCCTTCCCAAAATCTAACAAGTAAAAACCATTCGCTTCTTCCCTTTTCACACTGCTTGTTGCATTCATATGTTATGATTTATCTGTGCCAGACACATAGTGACTCGCATGAATATATTTCTATAAGATTTCTTGTATGTTTGAGCGGAATGAAAAAATGATTTGATAACAATTTATGTTAGTCATTCATTTATTTCAGTTATTCAGTTTCACTCGTTATATTAACATCATAACACTAACCATGACTATATAGTGTGGTGATACCGACCGAGCAAAAGCAAGGGACCGGATATTTGCTCTATAACGACCAGAAAGCAAATAAACAAAAGTCGTCTCTGTGCAGGTGTATTCGCGCAGATGTTCCGGTTGAAAAATAAAAATTGACCAAATCTCAAATTTCCATTTCGCGAGCCTAGGCGAATCTTATTTACCAGCCAATGGGAAGCCCAGAATCAAATACAAGTGTGAAATCTCAAAGGAGCTGCTTTTGATCCAAAAAGCAGATATAGAAAGCGGAGAAACAAAGTATCGTCAGACAGACTGACGCAGAGACCAAGGAGAGAATATAATTAATATCCCCTTGACTTAAGTCGATCGGCTACTACATTCGCCTCCCTTCACCTCTCATCACTTCTTCACTGTCTCAAAAGTACTAACTGACCTCAGGGGCGACTACTTCAAAGACATTCCTCACATACCTCCGCTCCCCACATTCCTACGCCTTTTAACTCTTTCAGCTCATTATTGGCCATGAACACTATAACCTCCGTTGGACCTATATTCAAGTATTGCTTTAATTGTAAAAACATTAATTGATATGTGTATATATACATGTTATTTTCTACTCAATTTGCTTTTCTTGATTTTGTAATCATTTTATGACTTATAGTGGGCTATCTACACGGCCAAATTCCGTTAACCTGCAACAGTATACAACTACCCTTCACTAGAATGGACTTCCACAACCAACAGAAAATGAAACAATATGCAACCCACTAATGACACCATTTTAATTACAATTTAATTAAATTTTCAGTTCCTGATTTTCTTACCTAAATAATATGTTTTTCAGTTGCTATTAATGTTAATTCAAAATACAAATTTTGAAGTGCCTGCATGAAAAATATTTCAAATAAAGATTTAGGTTTAATATTTTTTTATATTTTTAAATCGGGTATGACATATTCATGATTAGTAGTGATGTAACTTTAATTGAGGTTTAGTGTTCCAGAGTTTAAGGTGTCGGGAAATCCCAGGTATACTGTAATGGGGAAAAACAACTGGAGATATTCTTTCTTATCGAGCACACACATTAAATTTATTCCATGGCCGAGCTGAAAAATGCTTGGTTCGTATCGAGAGAATAGGATTAGTTGACAGTACTCTCCTCCTTTCCAGGATAAGTCTGTTTAGATTGGATTACTTGATTTACGTCTTTCACAAAAGACACCAATGAATGCAGAATAGATCAGCTGCAACCGGAAGTCCGTCTACCAGTTTCAATTTACATGTTACCAGCCATATATCTTAAACCAGTTCCTCTATTATGCAAAAGGAATTGATCAATGGTGATTTCTCTTTTGTTACAGAAAATGTTGAATCTCACACATTCATGTTTTGTGACAGATAACTATTGTCGACACACGCACACCTTTAGCGGGCCAATCATCGGCCTACTTTCCACTGTCACTCTCAGAAATTGTTTATCCCGAGTAGGCGAAAGGAAGAAAAATTTATGGCAGTACGCATACTCGGAAGTGACTCAGCAAGTTACTTTCTTCTTAACGGAAATAACATGACCCGAGGATCTCAAAAGGTGTATAGTCACTGACAGCTGAACAAATTGTTTTTTTTTTTGTTATTTTAATGAAACCAATTTTCGATATAAATCAATCCTTTAATCCGGTTTTGGCGATGTTGAAAGCCGTATTTCGTATTTAAAATTCATGCTTAAAAATATAGTCTATATAGAATTAAAAAAGCCGTGTATATTAAGCAATGGCGTTCTACAATTGTCTGTCTTATGTTAGTCTTCAATCTGTTATGTGCCATACGTGATACTCGCTTTGGCGATCATGTCTCGAAAGGAAGATGATAGATTGGGAAAATGACTTTCCCGCAGTAGGTTGCTAACCTGCGGTTGACTGGTTGCTAACCTGCGGTTGACTGGTTGCTAACCAAGGCTATAGAATCCAGTCTGTCGTCTCTGTGCAGGTGTATTCGCGCAGATGTTCCGGTTGAAAAATAAAAATTAACCAAATATCAAATTTCCATTTCGCGAGCCTAGGCGAATCTTATTTACCATCAAAGGCGTTCTACAATTTCCTGTCTTGTGTTAGTCTTCAATCAGTTAAGTGCTTTACGTGATACACGCTTTGGGCGATCATGTCTCGAAAGGAAGATGACAGACTGAGCAGAAGATTTTCCGCAGTAGGTTGCCATCACTTTCTGCAGTAGACTGGTTGCTAGCCAAGGCTATAGAACCCAATCTGTCGTATTATTTGACTCTTAGCTAGAGGGAGAAGAGATGTGTTATATTATTACATAGTAATTAGAGGGTGATCAGTTTATTACTTCATAAAAATAGAAACCTGATCTCCCACTTTATGACCAGTAGAAGACTTAATCAAGATTCTAAGTATTATATTCAGTCAGTCAGTTAAGTGGCATGCGTGATACACGCTTTGGGCGATCATGTCTCGAAAAAGACATGACTGACTGGGCAGAAGATTATTCTGCTGTAGGTTGCCATTACTTTCTTCGGTAAACTGGTTACCAACCAAGGCTATACACCAAATCTGTCGTGCTATTTAATCTATAGCTGGAGGGAAAAATCTTTCCCAAGAATATTTGCGCTTAAGCAAATATAACGAATTCAACTTGACTTTCAACTCCACACTCTCGTTCCGAGCCGATATCAACTGCACCACAACGCATATACTTACTATGTTACTCTTAAATATGTAAAATAATAATATTTAGTCCTTGTTCTGTTATCCATTCATTCAAACCCATCGAATTGATTATTAGCTGCTTTACCCCGCTTCCTTGCCTTTTTCTGTCTCTTATATATCCTATAACTAACGTCAGTACCTAAACGGGTGGCCGTTTGGGAATATCAGGTCCTCTTACCTTAGATCATGTAAAGAATAATGACTCTGAATAACGTAGCCACAAAGTGAGGGATCAGTTTATATGTTGATTATATTACAGTAATGATCTCGCATTTTATATACATATCAATTTCTTTGTTTATAAGCCGTATAAAAAAATCAACCAGTGAAATATTGATTAGCTACACAGGCATGTTATTTATGCTTATTTACATTCTACAGAATATTAATGTATAGAAACTATTGTAGCCACAAAATGAGGGATTAGTTTATATGTTGACTGTAATATAGAATTGATCCCCCACTTCCTATACACATTCTAATCCTTGTTTGTTGATAAGCCATAGAAAACTAATCAGCCTGTAAATGAAATACTGATTAATTGCACAGTTATGTCTTTTAGATTTATTTACATTCTCTCGGGGCTTGCAGCCATATCACGTTGAATATACCGGTTCTCGCTCGATCACCGAAGTTAAGCAATGTTGAGCCTGATCAGTACTTAGATGGGTGACCGCTTGGGAATACCAGGTGCTGTAAGCGTATAGTGACGGATGTGCTTTGTGGTGAAGTGGATATAGTCTCGGAAAGCGAAATCGGTGAGTTGAGTTCGAATTCCAGTTGAATACCCTGCAGTAACTTAAGCACTGGTATCCTTTGGGAAAGGTATTAATCCGTCCCTTCCCTCCGGTCATGGGTTAAATAACAGAGAAGGACTTGAGGACCCTGCCCTTAAAAACAAATCCCAATGAATCTTGATACTCGAAAAGAAAAAAAGTATTACTAGACACAAAACTTGTATAAAAAAACAACAATAAATTGTTGAAACAAAAGGTATAACCAGGAATAAATAAATAAAATTTAGTTGGCAATAAATGACCCGCCGATGTTGATGTGCCATAAAACAAACCAACTATTCTCTTAAAGCTTTATCTCTTATTCGCTCGTTGTGTAATACACTGATGACTTTAAAACTTTTTTTTGTCTATGAAAATCTATGAAAAAAATTAACAAAATTCTCTGCCATTTCAGAAATTAGATACAACATCCCGAATTTTATTGAATTTCAAATTTATTTTCTAGTATCTTAAAACTTTGTTAATTTCTGAAAGGCGTATTCGATATTCTGATACTTTTTCCTATATCTATCGTTTGATTATCTTATGTTGTTAATGTTACTTATCTATATATCTGAGATGAAGTAGTATTTACAGGATTTACATTATTCCTACGATTGTCCTCATCTTTATTGCCATTTGTACGATGTTTTGGCTCTTGTACGCTCCGAACCCTTTATTACAATCACTTGGGTAAATGAATTCTATTCCTTGTAGGAATTCATGAGTTACCTCCCTCTAACCCTGCAAGATACTTGTTCACCACTGATGTAGCCTCGTATTGAACTCACAACTTTATGAGTCAAGTCAGGAACTAACCAACGTTTATATCCCCTGGGCGATGTGCCCTCAAGGAACAAGAACAAGAGTTTCGGGACTTATAAGCCTAATGTCATATTGCAATTTTTGGATGTTAATGGTTTTCTCTAGTATGTTTTATGTAAATGGTTTGCTCTGGTATTTATTATGTAAAGTAAATGGTTTTCTCTTGTATTTTTGCAATTCTTGATACAGTGATTTTCTCTGGCACTCCGTTTTACTGGTTTCCATATTGTGTTCATCTCTATGCTTGGTGGGCTTAGGAGATTTTTGAAGCCTAGCATATGTGCTGTTTCCTTAAGCTCACGTAGTTTCCAGTGGTGTTCTCTCTCTATTATATCAACTTCATTTCATAGGGGACGGTGATCTCCTTTCTCCCTCCATATGTGGTCAGCTACGCCTGATTTTTCTATATCCCCACGTGTTACGGCCTTGCGTTGTTGTTGTAGGCTTACCTTAAGGGAGCAGCTTGTGTTCCTTTATATTTCTTTCCACAAGTACATGGAATGGCGTGCACACACTCATTGGTCATATGATTGCAGTAAAGGGTACGGTTCGAAATTCCTAGCACCTGAAGAAGGCCGGAGCGTACAACGACCGAAACGTCGTACAAATGGCTACAAATATGAGGAAAATAGTCCAAATAATGTAAATACTGTTAATATTACATCTACCAATTTTATATCATGAAGTATCATATAGCTTTCTAGATGTTCATTTTGAACAAATCCCTGGATAAAATACATTCTTGATGTGGTCCTAGTTTTAACGATGTGCTCATTATCCCATGCAAAATGTTTTTTTTTCAATAAAGATCCCAGATTATCCAAAATTACCTACATTATGATGTTAACTGCATAAAGAAATAGCTTGTTAATTTGTACACCTCTAAAACGGTTTCTCTGTATCAATTATCTGAAAGACCCGTCTTGCCTCTTATCAGCATGGCTGACACTAATCTTCAAAACAGTGACTCGTTAAGTCTTCTCAGACTAACATTCTCGGCTGGAAATGGAGAAACTAGAAATATTATATTGAAACAGTTGCTAGGTTTGCTGCTAAGAAACTAGATTCACCGTATAGTGCTAGACAATCTTTCTCTTCTGAATCTATTTTACATATCTATAAGTTTACCATTCATCCTTGCTTCAAATGTTGCTGCCATATATGATCCGATGCTCATGTTATATACACTACCGGCCATAATTATTAGGCAACCCCAGTGTTAAAAAAAATGACGTATTTCTTACTATGTTTTAGTATTTATTGCCACGTGAATAATTGTAAATGAAAATAGAATGGGTCTTTTGTTAATATTGCACAATATAATTTGTATCAAATGAATTTATAAATATTTAATAATGACCTATATTGCAGTTTCCTCAATGAAAGAATGAAGAAAATTTAGGGAGATTCAGACGAGTTCATCTTTGCTTCCTTGCTTTGTAAAATTTTGCAAAGTAATAATAACAAAAAAACCATTCGATTTTCATTTAGAATTACCCACTTGACAATAAAAACTGAAAATAGTATGAAATACATCATTTTCTTTAAAAAACTGGGGTGGCTTAATAATTATGGCCGGTAGTGTATGTGAATAGAGACTCTCATGAGAGTCTATCCAACTCTAATATCCGACTCTTTTAAATGCATGATTTTTCCTTTTAGGATAGTTTACATACAAGACACGTCAGAATCTGTTTTCATCCTGGAGTTAAGCCATTTTCTCTAGTGTTACATCGACTGTTGCAAAAACAAGCATGCAACCCTGGGTCCTCTGCAGTAGTTCACTACACATTCACAATGGCTAAGTCAATAGATTTCTCACATATTATTCAGGGTGTTTGGTAAAACCTTTCCATTACCAAATCTGTTAGTACTCTTACAATTCATATTTGTCTCACAGAAATTTCTGGGGTTTTCCAAAGCTAAAGAAAATTTAGGGTAATTTGGAACAAATTCATCTTTGCTTCTTTGCCTTGTAAAATTTTGCAAAGTGATAATAACAAAAGAACCATTCTATTTTTATTTAGAATTATCCACTTGGCAATAAATACTAAAAATAATATGAAATACATCATTTCTTTTTAAAAATAAAATCTGGTTGCTTAATAATTATGGCCTGTAATCTAATTACAGATTCTTGATAAAATCCAAAGAAGAATTTGAAACTTTATTGATACTGACTGTCCTAGATAAAGTTTCTCTTCATAATCTATCTTTCATTTATATATGTATATCATTCATCATTGATTTGAATACTAATGCTACATCTCACCTGGTGCTCCTCTTACACATTTAGAGGTTCTTGATAAAATACAAAGAAGACTTTCAAACGTTACTTGTTTTGACCATATCAGACATTTTTTTTCTCCAATATCCATCTTACATATCTCTAAGTATATCATTCGTCCATGCTTTGGATATTGTTGCCATATGTGGTCCCATACTATTGGTGTATATTTAGCAATTCTTGAAAAAATCCAGAGAAGAATCAGGAATAATATTGGTCTTGATCTAGCGTCATTCCTTTTCCCACTGCCGTAATGTATCGTTCCTATGACTATTCTGTAAATATTTTCGTGGTAACTGTTTGTATGAAGTCTTCGCTATCGTACGTAAACTTTATGAATTTAAGCACCGTAGGAGTTTGGCGGCTAGGTCTCATCAATCCCCATTTGAATTGGCTAGATATGTAAGTTATACACTAACCATTTCTTTTCTCGAGCTTCCCTCTGGTGGACTGCTTCATATGCCGGCGTTTCTTTGAGGTTGCACCTATGGCCTGGTGGGTGAATCTTGACCCACTGTCAAATCAATCTGATTCCAATCTCGGCTTGAGGCAAAACGGTTAATTTAGCCGCACTAAAAAGCTGTGATACAGAGAAACAGACTTGCCTGCGGATGGTATATATATATTATCTAAACTTATTTATAAATGGAACTTTGTCTGTGTGTGTGAGTCTGTGTGTGTGTCCGTTATATATAGACTCAGAAACGGCTGAACAGATTTTCTTGAAAATTTACACAGTTGTACTATAAGCATCTGCGAGTGTTCTTAGCTGGTTTTTGTGTCGAGGTACCCGCGATAAATATCGAAAATCGATAATCGAAAAAATCGCGTTATAGAAGGAGTGGTCCGATTTTAATTAAATTTGATACACTCATAGACAAAGACATAAGAAACGATATTCAGAAGTTTCAAGGTTACAGTTCTTACAATAGTGCAGAAAATTTGATATCGATACCTGGAAATCAAAATTTGACTTAAATCCATTCATTTTTCTTTCAGTCTACGGTTTCGCTTTAACTGGAAACAACTATTGCTTTTTAGTCTTTCGTGCCAACGTCCAAAGAGTCTGAGTTCCAGGACCATGGATTAGTTTTAAAGCTTTCATTACACCCGAGCAATGCCGGGCTCTACAGCTAGTAAATTATATTTTAGAACATGTACAATGTTTTATATATCCACTACAGATTGTACATTTGTTTCGATATTGAAACTACAATGTCTCATCGTTTGAATTTTGAAGAAGTGGTGTGGTTAGTGAATATAGTTGATTAATGAGTATCTGGGAATTTTGTTGACAGATTTAACATTAGCAGATAAGATATAAGTTTTATTATCTTCTTTTATGACTAGACTTTATCCTTTGGATTTCTTAGAGTAGCAGAGTAGGGAGGTGTAAGAGGTGGGAAGGGGTGGGATTGGACTTAATGTTTATTTGTACAACTATAGAATATCTTTGTATTTAAGGAATGTTTTTGAATCTAATTTTGTATATTTAACCTTAATTTTGAAAATTAGGAAGTCGATTTTTTCTATAAATTTTTAAATTTTAAATTTTAAATTAGGTCACAGTTTGTGGTGTGTGTAAGAGTGTTGTTAGTACTATGAAGGTGTATCATTTCTAAGGGGTCCTAGCTCTGGCTTTTTTAGTATGTTTTAGCATGGTTGTAAGGTTATTTCTTTAATGTGTTTACAGTTTACTGTGGTTTCATGCTTCTGGTTTAAAAGCTTATTGCCATGCATATATTTAATGATTTCAATTTTTTCTTGAAGACAAACATGGTTCCTTTATTGATGTAGCTGTTCTTGCTTGTTTGAGGATTTTCCATTTAACTTTAGGTGTTTTATTTTCGTCTTTAACATCCAAAAGTATTTTGGAGAGAAACGTCATGTTTTGTTTTCCTTTGTTATTGAAGGATTAGAGGTGGTTGTAAAATCGCTTTTTAAATACGTTCATGGTGTTTCCGATATATATTTTTTCATCTTTAGGATTCTCCATGGATAAAAGCGAACACATATATATCGTGGATTTCGTTAAACGTTTATTAGGGACGGGGCATTGGTTTGGGTTTCTACAGCTACAGAGGTCGTTATTATGAGGCAGATTGGTATTAGTGTTGGAGTTATTTTTGTTGTGTGCTTTTAATATTTTGCTGTTCTGTTATTTTTTCTAGATTGTTGGAGCAGCTATAGCTATAGCTTAGTTTTATTGTATCTTTTATTAAAGACTTTGCTTAGAGGGTTATTTTTAGGAAAATGCTTATCTATTAGTTTAAGAAATTTATGTCCCGTGCTAACATGGAAACGAACGTTAAACGATGGTTATGATGATCCTGATAGATATCGCATCCTCAGGATGATATTATCGAGAAGCCATATAATTTAGTAGTCGATGTGTATCACGTATAGCACTAAACTGACTGATTCATGTTCAGCGGTTCCCAATTTCCTTAAAAGAAGCTTACTTTCTTTTCATTAGATCATTCTTGATATTCTTATCGGAAAATTGTCTCTTACCTTCTGAAGTACGATACAAAGGTAATATTTTGTTCTGGGACGTAATTAATTTTATTAATTAAATAGTGACTGTGTCCGGTGAAAATGAATTTGAAGCATTGTCTGTTCTTCCTTTTTCCAAGATTGTCTTTAGCTATTCTTGCATTTGTTGAAATAATGTCTTCTGTAATTCTTGCTGTTGCTGAATAATTAACTTCAATTCTTCTAGAGTGCATTATGTTTACACCACTAGAAAGAAAACCTCGTCACGATATGTTAGGCGGGAATGAAAAATTTGCTTATTTTTCCGTGTGAGTTCGAATCTCGTTTTCGAGACATGATCGCCCAAAGCGTGTATCACGTATGGCATTTGACTGACTGATTGTTAATATAATAGATGCTATGTGTCAAGCAGGGCTTAGATGATTGGAGCATCTTAAAAGAATGGATAAAGGAAACCTAGTCAGTAATTGTATTTTTGTTGAGGTTGATATCCGAAAAAAATAGGTAGATCACGAAAAACATAAACCCAGTTTGGGGAAGTTGGGATTAAAGCCAGGCCTTACGCAAAAGCGGGCGGCCTGGACGAGAATCATCAAGAAAACCCCACCCAACCCATGATGACATAGAAACGAACGTTAAACGATGATTATGATGATCATGATATAGTTATCATTCTCTTTCTAATTGTAACCCATGTTGGGATCGCATCCTCAGGACGGAGAGATCAACAAAATACCAAAGATGAAGTGAAAGCAAGGATTATGTTATCATTCACTAACTTAAACAAGGAGATCATCGAAAAGAGTTACAGGAGATTCTGGAGAGTCTGGAGGCCGTAGTTGAAGCCAATGGTGAATTTATTGAATAAATTTACTGTTTAGTTTTTCAAGTATTTTTTGTCTAAATTTTGGTAAATATATCTACTAAAATGAGATATCAGTGTTTTTTTTTCTTTTTAGCGTAGTTTAAACGACAAATTATCCATCGCAATTTGATGACAGATGTTTTGCCTATTAATTTCAAGTATATTCTAGTTGTTTTATAAAACCGATTAAGCTGGCCAAAAATAGGACTTGCGTCGTAACTGTTTAGTTTTGTTCTCTGTTTCATGTTCAAACTTCGTTTATTTAATTCTTTATCAAGCATCCTGGATATCTATTTAGCTAACCTGAAACTAATAAAAGAAAATCAATTTGTTCCAAACATTATCGTTTTTGTTTGTTTGTTTTTTTGTTTTTTTGTTTTTTGTTTTTGGGGGTATTTTTGGGGTGGTTTTTTTTTGTCTTGGCTGTTTAGTTATTGAACGTAGGAATTCAACATTGTCACCAGGCCACACTTAAGCTCACCTCACTTACGATGAGGGGAGTGTATCACAGCGTCTGTGCCATGTTGATCATTTCGATTTTAGTTGAATTCGTTACATTCCCTTAACCGCAAATACCATTGGCAAGGGTATTAATCCGTTTCTTGCCTTTATCTATGGGTAAAATAACAGGAGATGTTGGGTTTTTTAGCCATGGTTTTAACCAGTCTAAACGTAGAAAGTAATGACAACCTACTGCAGGAAAATCATCTGCCCAGTCAGTCATGTCTCTTTCCAGACATGATCGCCTACGTCTGTATTACATACGACACTTAACTGACTAACGGATATTAATAAAAGAAAATCAATTTGTTCCAAGCATCATCGTTTTTTCTTTGTTTTTTTGTCTCATTTTTTCTGGTCTCGTGTGTTTTGTCATTAAACACAGGAATTCGACAAACAGTATCTCCAGGCCACACTTAAACTCGCCCCACTTACGACGAGGGGTTTTATTCACGGCGACTATGCCATATTGATCATTTCGTATTTAGGATAAAAAAAAACAAAAGAAAAATCTTATTTCCACTTATTAATAGAATCGGTTTGACTCGAAAATGTCTGCCTTCTTGAGATTTGGTATTTCCAGTCAAAACATTTTAATAAACAAATATCAAATTGATGCTGACGTTGTCTGAGACGGATCCAGGCATTTTGTATATCGCAAGAACTGATTTGAAAGTTCCAGATATCTGTCTCTATTGAGAAATACTGGGAATGACATGGACAGAGTATATGAATAACGAGGAAGTATTCTTTCTTTGTTTTAGTGAAAATAATCAATCAGTCATTTAAGCGCCATACGTGATACACGCTTGGGCGATCATGTCTCGAAAGAGACATGACTGACTGGGCATAAGATTATTCCGCAGTAGGTTGCCATTACTTTCTGCGGTAGACTGATTGCAAGCCAAGGCTATAGAACACAATCTGACCTATTATTTGACTCATAGCTAGAAGGAGAAGAGACGTATTATATTATTACATAGTAATTAGTGGGGGATCAGTTTATTACTTAATAATATTAGAAAACCGATCTCCCACGTTACGACCAGTAGAAGCCTTAATCATGATTCCAACTATTATATTCAGTCAGTCAGTTAAGTGTCATACGTGATACACGCTTGGGGGATCATGTCTCGAAAGAGACATGACTGACTTGGCATAAGATTATTCCGCAGTAGGTTGACATTGCTTTCTGTGGAAGGCTATAGGACCCAATCAGTCCTGTTATTTAACCTATAACTAGAAGAAAGAGATGGATTAATACCTTTCCCAAAGGTATTTGCGCATAAGTGAATGGAAGGAATTCAACTAGAATTCGAACTCGGCTCCCCGATTTCTTGTTCCAAACCGATATCTACTGCACCACAACGCTCATCCTAATAAAAATAATAACTGCAATTAAAAATAATAACTACAAGAAAAATCCTACTTAAGATCACTAAGTGGGTACCTCGTAACGAGAAAAGACGGCTTGTAGAATTTAATATTCACAGAACCTATGAGAGAAATAATTTATTTTCCATCGTGTAGACCCTTTTTCAGAGTAACGACCTCGTAAGGCTTACGTTGCTTCCAAGAAAATGCACAGATGAGCTCCACTTTTACTGCAACTTTTGCAGCTAAGTCTCTCCTTGTTAGAGTTAAACCATTCATATCCCCGTCACATTCTGCTGTAACAATCTATGTTCTACTCTAATATCATCGTCCCAATAACCATTAACTTTGTGGGGAAGCTTTGCTGACAATATCAAGCTTAACCTGTTCAAGTGAAGTCACTTATTTGTTCCCTATTCTTTCAGTTTCTTGTTTTAATTCCAACTATTACATTCCTATAACACTCCTCATTCCTTAACTCTCTAGCTCTTAAGTAATACATTTTGGTGAACATATATATATATATATATATATATATATATATAATTCCAGGTGAAGAGGACGCAAGGTATTTTTTTATTTTGAGTGCTCTGGCATTATTTTATTATGAACAGTGCTCAATATAATGAGTATTATAGAGCTTAATATAATTATGTACTTATGAATTAATTGTACATTGCGACACAGAAATTTTTATGTTTCGAGATAGATTCTCATCATCAGGCAATGTTGCTGTTGGTTGTTTACATTTAAATGACAAAAACCCTTTTGTTTTCTGGGTATGTATGTGGGAGGATATAAAAATTTACATGTGTGTTTCTTTTGGCTAATCAGAGTGGAGATTCATTTTGGGATTTGGCCCCAAAGAATACATATTAACTAACTTTTTTCTTTTTTCCTCCATCATCCTACTCTTTTCTCTTGTTTCTTTTCCCTCCTTGACCGTCAAGATGTTAACCTGCCTTTAACCTGATCTTATCATTTTCCCTTCTTTCCCTTCAGTTTTATTACTTTTGATGTGCTATTCTCATTCAGCACCGATTCTATTTTTTTTTATTTTTTTTGCTTATCATTTTTAGTCTATTTATTTATTTGTTGTAAAGTTTTTTTCTAAAAAAAATTTTTTTTATTATAAAATATAATTTCTTGGTTTATAACATGAGCACTCTTCACCTGGAATTACATATATATATATATATATATATATCCACGTGAAGAGGACGTAAGTTAATTTTTTTTATTTTGAGTGCTCTGGCATTTATTTTATTATGAACAGTGCTCAATATACTGAGTATTATAGAGCTTAATATAATTATGTACTTATGAATTAATCGTACATTGCGACACGGAAATTTCTATGTTTCGAGATAGATTCTCATCATCAGGCAATGTTGCTGTTGGTTGTGCAAATGATTTACATTTAAATGACAAATGTGGGAAGATATAAGAAGTGTGTGAATAAAAGAGAAGTTGTTTTTTTATATTATAAAACTAATTTGGAATTAAGATTATGGAAAGACACCACAGATGTAACAAATTGGGTTTATAATATAAAAGAAGAAAACAACTGCCCTTTTATCTAATTTATTATCGAGGAGTACTATCCATCGATATCAAAAGAACTGTTTGTTACAGCCTTGGAATTCGCCACTCTTTACTCCGATATAACGGAGAAGGAAAAATAATGATAATGAATGCAAAAACATCTATGCTCATTCATAAAGAAGAACAATGGACAGTTTTGATATTACCATGGGATCTATGGACTCTACAAAATCTTCAAATCTGGTAGGATTATTAATATTATATAATCTCACGACCTATAAAGAAGTAAATACTAAAGACATTGGACTATATAGAGACGATGGACTTATGATAATAAGAAATGCCACAAATTTCAAAATAGATAGAATTAGAAAACGTATACATAAAGAGTTTAAAAATCTCAATTTAAAAGTAACAATTAAAACTAATATAAAAAAGTAGATTTCCTCGATGTAACCTTAGATCTAGAAAAAATATGTACCAACCATACAAAAAACCAAATACCAATCCTTTATACATCCACCCAAAGTCTAACCACCCTCCATCTATCATCAAGCATATACCCTCATCAATAGAATACAGAATTAGTAGGAATTCAGCTAATGAGGAAGTATTTAATAAGCATAGCAATTTTTATAATACTGCATTAAAAAATAGTGAATACAAAAACGCAAATATTAAATATGTAAACGAGAAAAGTAACCCTCGGAGAAAAAATAAGAATATCATCTTGTACACCCCCCCCCACTTCAACCAGATAACTAGTAGTAAATTGGGGAAACAATTCCTCGCTTTAATTAAAAAACACTTTCCAGAAAAAAATCCACTTAAGTAAGATATTTAATCTAATTTAAAATTAAAAAAAAACTATTAAAAACTATTAAATTACGTTACAGCTGCATAAACAATCTAGAAAAAAATTATCAAAAGCCACAATAATAATATTTTAAAAAACTTCAACAAAATCAATAAAAGAAACCAGATAACAGAAAAAAACAATTTAGACAAGAAAAAATGTAATTGTTAAAACCCCGTAGACTGTCCGTTAGAAAACAGGTGCTTAACAGAATCAATAATATATCAATGCGAAATATCCTCAAAGGAAAATCCAAATAATATAAAAATCTATATAATGAGTACTAAAAGCACTCTAAAGCAGCGAATTTACCAGCACACCTCTTCATTTAATAATAACAAATACAAAAATAGAACATCCCTATCAATATATCATTGGTACCTAAAGAAAAAAAAACACCCACAATAAAGGGGAAAATTTTAAAAGCTAAAACATGTAAGTCTTTAAATGAACCATGTTCTCTATGTTTATACGAAAAACTATATATTATTAAATCCTTTAAGAATAAAAATTTATTTAAAAAACGCAACGAAATAAATATCATATGGAGACATTGCAAATTATTCACGATAGAAAATGAATAAAACCTAAATGAAATAACATGCATATAACCAACAAGTACACAGGAAAGATTATCACTGACAAACTATATAAAAATAAATTGGAACATAAAATTATTGTTTAAAATAAATCTTTACTTTTATATAAAAAAAAACTTTACAACAAATAAATAGATAGACCAAAAAATTATATTTTATAAAAAAATCTTTCCTTTTTTAAAAAAAAACTTTACAACAAATAAATAGATAGACCAAAAAATTATATTTTATGAAAAAATATTTCCTTTTTTTAAAAAAAAACTTTACAACAAATAAATAGATAGACCAAAAAATTATATTTTATAAAAAAATATTTCCTTTTTTTAAAAAAAAACTTTACAACAAATAAATAGATAGACCAAAAAATTATATTTTATGAAAAAATATTTCCTTTTTTTAAAAAAAACTTTACATCAAATAAACAAATAGACTAACAGTGGGATGTACTTTCATTAGTATTAACAACTTATTATTATTATCATTATTATTATTGTTGTGGTTGTGGTTGTTGTTGTTGTTGTTGTTGTTGTTGTCGTTATATAATAATGGAAGTAAGAATAAGCAACTCTCAAAAAAGTCTGCTAAAGATTGCACGCAAAAAAAAATGCTCTCTGCCATATTAAATGGCGGAGCTTTAATATATTTTAAATCAGATTTTAAGTGGATAGTGACCGATCATGATTGCCAGTTTCATACGATATCACGCTATCACGCAATCATCAGGCGCTTGGTGACTGTAGTGTAGGAAAATAGGAATCCTTATATTCCCAAGCAAGTCCAAGATGGTAAGTGTCTATCATGCAAACAGCAACCAAACTAACTGTGGCGGGATACTAGGGTTTCTAATTTTTTACACAAAAGTTACTTGTGAGTTATGAATGATTTTTCACCCTACGACATTTTCAACAAGACAAAATGTCACGAGCCTCTCACTACTTTATATGCTATTTTTCAGTACATGAGTTTTAACGAACTATATTTCTGTGTTCTGCTATCTCCGATATCTGCAATTGGGAAAAATAGGAATTTTTAATCATTTCACCCTAAGCAAGGCGTTAACGCCACTGATGTTCAAGGGTTTACATAAGAGAGTTGCAGTATTACGCAGGAGGAGAGAAAAGACAAAGACGAACCAGCTACGGGGGGGGGGGGTTGGAAGAGAAAGGGCGAGAAAAGGGTGTGAATACAGGAGTGAAGAGAGTTTCAAAGGCAGAGAGAAAGGAAAAAACAAGCTACACGGGGTGATATAAAAAGGGCTAGAGTTAAGTGGATAAGAGATGGGAATTGACTTTTCATTTAAATTTCTGGAGGTTATAGCCGTCAGGAAAGCACGTTTATGGAAAGGAGTTCTACAGGCGAGAACGCGAGAAAAGAAGCTGCTAGAATAAAATTGTCACCTGTATTTAGTTGATCTAAATATAAACGGGTGAGACCTTGTTTCCAGTCTGGTTGCCCGAGTAAATCCTTGTGGAGAGGACATCAGTGACCCAAGTTAGTCAGAGCAGGAGCCATAAAAAGAAGTCCTAGTGCAGCACACTGACTGCAATACAGAACGCTCGTGAATGACCTTAACCTGCAGAAAAAATATATTGACAATATGAGAAACAAATACGAAGAAAAAATGGAAATGGAAACACGAAATGGGACACACTAAAAAAAGCGCGCTAGTGATATCAGCAAACAACGTTGCCTCCCCAATGGAAAATTAGATGCAGAAGAAAAAACGAGAGGATGGCTGAAGAGATTAATGACATGGTGCAAAGGAGACAAAAACTACGTCAAGACATGGAACGGAATATAGGAAACTATAAAAAGAAATAAGGATCAACTGCTAACAGGCTAAAGAGGAATGGCTCAACAACAAACGTGCAGAAGTAGAAAGATTAAGCAATACTAATAAAGGAAACATGCATAAAGAAATAAGTGAACTAACAAGACAAAAACATGCTCCTTAACACGATGTATACAACCAAATATGCAACGATCATATTAGACAAAGAGATAATACTCCAGTGTTGGGAAGAATATATAAAAGATATCTTCCACGACAAGAGAGAGCAACCGACAATAAACAAAGATGTTCACGCCGGCAGCTACAATCTCCAGGAGTTTAAATGTAAGGTCAATAGACACCTCCTAACACACTAACTCGCATCCATTCTCTCAAACACTCTTCATATGTACCTCCTTACTCGTCTATCACCCTCCTTCTGACATTTCCTATATCTAATCGCTCTCTCAGCACCTTCCCCTATGTAACCCCCTGCGCTATAGTGGCAGTGGAATGCCTTGCTTGGGGTGAAACGATTAAAAACAAAAAGTAAATATTAAAATCCAAAATGGAAGTCGTAATGGCCAAACTGAATAGAAACAAAAGCAGCTGGAACAGACAGTATTGTCATAGAGATGCTGACAGGATTAAGCAATTTCTACATAAAGAAAATTACAGAAATAATAAATGAAATCTATAACAGTGGTGCAATATCAAACAATCTAAGCAGTTTAATTTTCATAAGAATGCGAACTCAACAGAACAATCGGTTTAATGAGCCAAAAAACAAAACTCATCGTCAAAGTTCTGATGAAGAAATCGGGAAGCAAATTCAAGTCAGAAAAAAGACAAGAACAGCGCTGTTTCGGCAAGGACACTGTAACAAGAAACGCGATATTTATCCTTAGAATACTGCCAGAAAAGGCTATTCAAATTAAAAAGGACGTATACCTGTATTTTATAGACTATATAAAGTTATACGACAAAGATGAGCCACAAAACAAAACTCATCGTCAGAGTTCTGATAAATAGATCGCGAAAGAAATTCAAGCCAAGAAAAAAGATAAGAACAGCGCTGTTTCGGCAAGAACACTGTAACAAGGAACGGGCGATATTTATGCTTAGAATGCTGTCAGAAAAGGCTATTCAAATTATAAAGGACGTATACCTGTATTTTATAGACCATACAAAGTTATACGACAAAGTATGCCACAAAGAATTGTTACAAATGGTAAAAAATCTCGACATATTTGAGAAAGACATTAGAGTAATCAAGAACTTCTACTGGAAGCAAACCACCTGCATACGGAGAGAGAACGGATTCAGCAGACATAGAATAGAATGGGGCGTAAGACAAGGATATGTTCTTTCACTGGATCTCTTCAACTTGTACAGTGGGACTGATTTGAGGACCGTAGACGTTATTCCAGGATTCGTCATCGGCGCCCACAATCTCAACAACATAAGATACGCAGATGATACAGTGCTCACAGCGGACATGAAAAGGAAACTACACGACCACCTACAGAATGAGATGAAGAAAATTGAAAGAAAAGACAACAAATAGACTACAAGAAAACCGAATACATGGTCATCAACAAATAAAGGAGGCCAATACTAACTACTTGTATGAGATACTAAAACCAAGCAGGTACAGAAATTAAAATACCTGAGAAGTGTTCTAATGGTAAACAGAAAATGCAACACTTATCCGAAGACGAATTGACATGGCGAAGGGTGCATTGCAGTGGCTGATTATTCTTCTTCTTCTTCTTCTTCTTCTTCTTCTTCTTCTTCTTCTTCTATGTTTCCTGTCCTTTAAGGACGTAGGCGATCATGGCTTTTTACATCTCCCTATCCCTGATGGCTCTTAGCACACTTTCTCTTGTTACACCACACAACACTCGTTTTGTCACCCACCTAATCAGGCCCTTCAAATATGTTATCCGCTGCTTTCCCCTTGTCTCTTTTTCCCTCTATCTGGCCTTTTAGTATCAGCCCTCCTTCCTCATTGCATGTCCCAAGAACTTTAGCTGTCTCTTTCTGATGTTCAATATTATTTTCCATTTTGTTTTCATCTTTTCTAAAATCTCATCATTGCTCACATTCTCGATCCATGATATTCACAGCATCCTTCTGTAGAACCACATTTCAACTGCTTCAAGTTTTTCCTTCATCTTCGAAGATATTGTTTAAAATTCACTGCCATATTGAAGAACCGACATCACATAGCAATCCAGTACTCTCTTCTTTGTTTCTAGCAAAATTGTCCTGTTTCTTAATACTTTACACAACTTCTGGAATGCTTCGTCCGCCATGCCAATTTGCCTTTCGGATCTCTGTGTCACACTTTCCGTCTTCTGTTATTACACTTCCCAAGTATTTAAATTTTTGTACTTGCTTGATTTTAGTATCCCCGACCTGTATTTGGCATCTTTGGGCTGTTTTTTTGCTGATGACCTTGCATTCCGTTTTCTTGCAGTTTATTTGTAATCCTTTCTTGTCACTCTCCTCAGCTACCTTCTATAGGACGTCTTGTAGTTTCCTTTTCGTGTCTGCAATCAGTACTGTATCATCTGCGTACCTTATATTGTTTAAAATGTGGCCTCTAATGACGAATCCTGGCATAACATCTAGGGTCCTCAGAATAGTCTCGCTGTACAAGTTGAATAGATCTGGTGAAAAGACACATCCTTGTCTTACGCCCCTTTCTGTTTTTGTATATCTGCTGAATTCGTTACTTGTCTGTATGCATGTGGTTTGCTGCTAGTAGAGAATCTTGATAACTCTTAGGTCTTTCCCAAATATGTCGAGGCTGCCAAGCATCTCCATCAATTCTTTGTAACGTATTTTGTCAAACGACTTTGCATAATCCATAAAACAGTAGCTAATTAGACTATTGAAAGAAAGGATATTTCGCTAGAAACCAAAACAATACTGGATAGCTATGTGATGTCGGTTCTTCAATATGGCAGTGAATGCTGGGCAATCTCATCAACGCTGAAGCAAAAACGTAAAGCAACTGAAATGTAGATCTACAGGAGGATGCTGAGGATATCATGAGTATGACAATGATGAGGTTTTGGAAAAAATGGAAATGAAAAGAAAGTTATTACTGAGCATGAGAAAAAGACAGCTAAAGTTCCTGGGATATGTAATGAAGAAGGAGGGCTTAGAGAATATGATACTCACAGGTCAGATAAAGGGAAAGAAAGAGACAGGGGAAAGCAAAAAGATAACATACTTGACAGGGCTTGCGCAAGTGGATGACAGAGCGGGATTCGGGACGCGTAACAACAGAAATCGTGCTAAGAGCCACCAAAGATAGAGAGACGTGGAGTGCCATGATCGTCAACATCCTGAAGAGACATGGCATATAGAAGAAGAATCCAACGGTACTCTAACGAAAACTCTGTCAGAACTCTGACGCTGAAATCTTACTTTTTAAGGGGTATAGTGCCTCATTCATTCGTGTTATCAGTTGTATCTTATTTACTTATTTTATTTACTTATTTATTTATTTTATTTTATTCCGTAGTAATCATTCCACTGTCTTTCTTGTGGTGGTTTACGGACTGAACTGTGTATTTCTTTTGTTTAGGTCAACAACTAGTTCTTCCCGTACCTTTCCTTTTAAGGTACTCATACTTGTACGGTAAACGAATTCTTGGAGTGAAGATATCATACAGAACTTGCAGAGATTCTGCATTTTTGCTGGGTTTCTTTAGTAATTTTTTCTAAAGATTCCAATGCCTTTAGTATTCTCATTTTTTTCCTTTCTACAAATAAATCGTTTCCTCAATTCGGGACCTTATTAAGTCGTTTTTCCACATTTCTTTTTTAATTTTTAAATGCTCTGAAAAAAAAACCCCACTATTTCTTAAAAAGGTTCTGCCATTTTTGTTATACGTGATTATTCTTTTTTGAGCTAGTAACAAATGTCGAACACCAATTTAATTTTTCATGAATATATCATACACTGGTTGGTAACTAAGGCTATAGAACCATATCTGCTCTGCAATTTAATTAATAGCTGGAAATAGAATCAAAGAATTAATGTCTTTCCTAAGAGCATGGAAGTGAATGGAAAGAAATTCGGCTGGAATTTGAACTTGGCTCTCAGATTTCATGTTCCGATGCAATATGTACTGCACCACAACGTATATTTGTTTAACCCAGTCGTAAAATCAGCACAAACACGGTTTTCTTTCTTTATGTAGACAACTGATGCTGACCATTCGGAATTTTTTGAAGTACATCATTTTTTTAAGTTTGTCTAACTTTTCATTGACTTGATACGGTACACAAAGTTTAAATGCTGGTGTCTGCCATTTTATCGCTTAAAATTTCGCTTTGACATTGAACACCGAAAGACAAACCCGGCAGAACATCCTGAAACATTTTTCAATTCATCTTTTTTTTTTTGTTATTTATAAATGGTTAATTGTTCACTTTTATTTTTGCAATAAATATTTCTAGGTAAATGTAGACCTGGTGAAGCGGAAGCCATACTGTTTGTCCGAGAGGAGCCCGTGGGCTGTGAGATGCTGAACGACCTCGGCATTGATAATGGCTTCGATTACTTTGCCGAAGATCGGAAGAAGACTGATGGGGCGGAAATTTGTGGGGTCTGATGGTTCACCAGTGTTCTTGTTATTGGAACCACAAAAGAATTCCAACAGGCAGGAAAGCAGGAGGAAGATAGGCAGAGGTTGTCGAGCTTAGAAAGGATAGAGGAGAGTTCAGGGGCACAATTTTTCAAAACTATGATTGGGATTCCATCCCCACCACTTTGTGTGGGTCCAGTTTTGAGATTCTGCTAGAAAGCAGCGAGGGCTCTCTATGTAACCCGCTGCGCTATAGTGGCAGTGGAATGTCTTGCTTGGGTGACACGATTTTTAAAAAAAATCCCATAATACGAATAATTCAAGTCAGTACCGAATAAGTATTTTTAACACATAAGCCTTAGCTTTAAAGCACTTGTTACGAAATTAAACGTTGCATGTCTTAAAAAAAACAACAAATAATTTCTAACCTACACGCCATGTGCTATTTTCGAAGTTCTTCTAAATATAAGTTTTCCGTTTCTTTTCTTAGTGGCTTTGTTGATTCTTGTGATATCGCTACTCGACCCTCGTCTCATGTTTACTTCCACATTATCAATATTTACATGCGCGATTTTTCTTTAGAATTTTGTAATTATTTTTCAGTCTCTTAGAACTTTTCCTTGATTTACAGTATTTACATTATTCGGATTATTGTCCTGATCTTTCTTACCATTTGCACAACGTTTCGACCGTTGTATACTCAGGCCTTCTTCAGGTGCTAGGAATTTCGGACCGAAGTTTTTATTTGTCTATATTTCTGAGATGAGGTAGCATTTACAGTATTCACATTATTCGGACTATTGTCCTCGTCTCTGTTGCCACTTCTACGACATTTCGGCCATTGTATGCTCCGGCCTTTTTCAGGTGCTAGGAATTTCGGACCGAACTTTTATTTGTCTATATTTCTGAGATAAGGTAGTATTTACAATATTTGTTGCCATTCCTACGACGTTTCGGCCGTTGTACGCTTCTTCAGATGCTAGGAATTTCGAATCGAACTCTTTATAAGGTATATGATCTTCATTCCTGGTAGTCATGAGTTATCTCTCTCTCACCCTCTAAGTTACTCGTTCACCAATACTGTAGCCTGGTATTGAACTCATAACGCTTTGGATCAAGTTACAGGAAGTAACTAACGTCTATATCCACTGGGCCATGTGTCCTTTCTTTAGTTTTATAGTAGGACATTTAATGTCCTGTTTTCCCACACTACTATCACTCTAAATTCTTGAACTGATAGGTATCCTTCCACTTCTGCTCGTATATATGCGCATTCTTTTTCTTCAATTTCTTCTGTATCGCCTCTCAGAGGTAGGAGTTTCTAATATTCATCCGATATTTCTTGCAGAGTTATTCTGTCTATTTTTTAGTCTGTTTTGTCAGGATAATAGTACATTTTTCTGTGTTTTTTCCGCCATTAATCCTTGAAGAAAAATTAATTCTTTTAACAGCTTGTTTAATTTGAATCTTTCACTAAACTTGTTAACAATTCCAGCACTTCTGATATAATATTCGTTAGATTAAAATGCTTCCCTTTATTACTGAATAACGAATTTTTCTCGCTAAAAATTTTGATATTTACTCTTTTTTTTAAAAAAAGTTAAATTATTTTTAATATTCTACTAGTGCTAACTTTTTCAACAAAATTCTTGTTTTCTCTACCCACTGGCTGCCACCTTTTTTAGAAATTTGCTGTTATAAAATAAGCAGAAAAGTTAATTCCATCATCTGAACTATATGTGAATTCAGCTATGGCATTTGCCACCGCATCTAGTGAGAAAGAAATAGGAAAATATTGTTTTCTTCTGAATTATTTAAATTAATTTTTGTTGTTGACTCTGGAATTTCAAAAACCGCTGTTGTTGCAACTATTGTTGTTGGTGCTGACGTTGTATTGTTACTACTTGGACTAATAGTTCTTCCATATTTAAGAATGGCTGTCTTTTCATTTTACGCACAGTAAATTAACAAAATTACACCGACGTGATTCTAATTTCTTGTCATCACTGTTATTATATGCGCCACAGAACAAAAGGCATTTTCTCTATTGCATATATATTTCGATTCCTCCTCGCCACTGTTATAACTCGCTACTAACGGTTATAATATTTTATCTAAACCTACTCCAACACATCGGGAATGTGCGTTGTGGTACAATGGATATCGGCTCGGAACGGGGAGCCGAGTTCGAATTCCAGTTAAATCCATTGTATTCACTTACGCGCAAATATTCCTTGGGAAAGGTATAAATCTGTTTCTTTCCTTCCAGTTATGGGTTAAATTAGCAGGACAGATTGGGTTCTATAACCTTGGTCGGCAACCAGTCTGCCGCAGAAAGCAATGGCAACCTACTGCGGGATAATCTTCTGCACAGTCAGTCATGTCTCTTTCGAGACATGATCGCCCAAGCGTGTATCACGTATGGCACTTAACTAACTGACTGACTCCAACGGTACTCTACAATATCAGAACTCTTACGGAACAGTTTTTGTAGTTATAAAATATAACAATTTTGGCATCAGGCCAAATGTAAAGTGGAGTAAGCCTGGTAAACATTAACTTTCTAATCAAATTCACGACCCGTTTATCCATTAAAATATGCTCATTCGCCACAAAAACGGATCAATCACAATTTAATCTAGCCTATACCTGCATTTTACTTATTCACAGGGAACCCAGAAAAAGCCCATGGTATAAAAACTTCTTCCTGTATAAATATAGTGATATGAAATTAAGAGGAAGGGGATGAACCCACAAAACAGTCAGTTAAGTGCCGTACGTGACACATTATGCAATATCCATGCAAACAAGATATTCAGGATCTATGCGAGCCAACATAATCCAAGAATGGGCGCTTGGGCGATCATGTCTCGAAAGAGACATGACTGACTGGGCAGAACATTATACCGCAGTAGGTTGCCATTGCTTTCTGCGGTATAGTTGCGAGCCAAGGCTATAGAACCCAATCTGTACTATTATTTAACCCATAACTGGAGGAAAGAGACAGATAAATACCATTCCCAAGGGTATTTGCGCGTAAGTAAATGCAATAAATTCAGCTGGAATCCGAACTCGGCTCCCCGATTCCTCGTTCCCAGTCGATATCCACTGCACCACAACGCACATCCTGTTCACATTAACTCAGTAAACAAAGAGAGTTTATATTTACCCGGGGAAAGGGTTCTTCAGAAAACCCCACTCGTTGCGACAAATCTGGCCTCGGACCAAGCTCGACACTTTCACCCATTTTCGTTGAAAACTGTCGACAACAAACTTTTTCTATCAGTTCACATCTGCATCTTAAGCTGAGGCTAAAACATCCGACGAGATTCTGATGGGAATGGCGTTCTTATGGCAAGATACCCTACATTCGCCACGCCCAAGCCACTATTCTTGACAGGGTGAGCGTATAGTGGGTTATCCGTTCTAGTGAAAAGTAGTTGGATGTTGAAGCATATTAACTGACTTTGGCCTCGTTGGAGATAGCCCACTATAAGTTATAAAAAGGGATTATAAAACACGAAAAGCAAATTGAGTATAGAAACAACATTTTATATATACACATATTAATTAAGGTTTTACAATTAAAGTAATCCCTTTAGGATGGGCCCAACGGAGGTTAAAAGTTCATGGCAATAAAATGCTGAAAAGAGAATTTGTGCTTATGAATGTGGGAGCGTTGTAAATTAGGAATGTCTTTGATGTATCGGCTCCTTTGGTCGGTAAATAGTTTAGAGACAGCGAAGAAGAAAAGGAGAGGGAACGGCGGCGAGCATAGTAAATCACTTGTCGTAGTCAAGGGAAGTGCTAATTACGCTAGTGCTTTCTCGAGTCTCTCTCTGACTCTGTCGGTGTCTCCGTCTGTCTTGTCTGTGTTGCGATGCTTTCTGTATCGGCTTTTTATTTCGTCTTTATGGATCCCAGCAGATCATTTTGGGAATTCACACTCGTATTTGATTCTGGGCTTCCCATTGACCGATAAATAAAATTCGCGTAGGCTTGCGAACTGGAATTTGATATTTAATTATCTGTTGGCTTTCTGCCGGAACCTCTGCGTGGAGCCGGCTGCACACCGACCAGTTTTGGTCATTTGCTTTCTGGTCCTGAGAGTGCAAACATCCTGTCCCTCGTTTTGCTCGGTATCATCACAAGCAGTATGAGAAACACCATTCGGTTAACCCCAGAATACGAGGGTGACACATTATGCAATATTCAGGATCTATGCGAGCCAACATAATCCAAGAATGGGCGCACCCGAGGATAATGGTAGAAGGTGTGCGAATCTATTTCTTCTGAACCAAGTTACCACCGATGACAGTCAAGCAAATCTACCCAGTCTCTTCTGAAAGCTATGTTGTTGAGAGATTTCGCGTTCCGAATCTCTCACCAGGTATGCTAAACTTCAGGTAATTCGTCGCTAGCGCCTAAGGTAAGCTAAAACTCAGGCTGGCGCAAAAGGCCAGAAAAAAACGTAACTGGGTCGGCAACAAGCCGAACCGCGCACGGAGTGAGTCCCTCGTGACAACTCTACTAACTCCCGATACTAAAGCCTACTATACCGTGAAAGGTCAGTGGACTGAATCTGATGAATCTCTGCAGATTCCTATGCTTACCACGGAGATCAGACCAAAAGCGGATGAAGTGATGATAGGAGTCATTTCTCACACTCCCCTTTAAGATCGAATCCTATGTCAATCCACATCAGAGAAAAGCCAAAACTTACGGTTATTGCAGAATGACAGTATTGAAAACCGGTAAAGGATGAAAGGAAAGACGTATATAGCGCACGCCTCAACTATATTCTACCCAGTCAACCGCCTTCAGAGCCAAATACAGAAAGAGACGTTCTTATAAATGTTCTAAATATATATAAAACATTTTAAAATAGATTTACGACAGTTTAAAATCTTTATAAAAGGTTTCAAATGTTTATAAAACATCTTAAAATGGTTTTATGTCGGTGTAAAATACTTATTAAAAATTTCAAATCATTATAAAACATTTTAAAATAGATTTGTGACAGTTTAAAATATTTATAAAAGAATCCCAATTGTTCATAAAACATCTTAAAATAGTTTTATACGAGTCAAAATTACTCATAAAAAGCTTCTAAATGATTGTAAAACATCTTTGAATCGTTTTAATGTCAGTTTAAAATACTCATAAAAAGCTTACAAATAACTATAAAACTTTTTGAAATAGTTTTATAGCGATTTTTAAATACTCATAAAACGGTTGTGATTGGTTATAAATAAATTGCTTATAAAAATATTCCAAGATCCGTATGAAAATAGTAATGTTTCCTAAAAAAAATATATTTAGCTTTTATATAAGTGGTATGTGTGTAAAATAACAAAAGAACAGTAGTTTTATGATATTTTTGCTCCGGTCGCCGATACGTGGCGCAGTGTAATATCAGCGTATCTTCCAGTGAACAGACGGCCCAAATTCATGAAGAGTGATGTTTGCATTCCTTCCGGACAACGAGACTGTAATTGGTGTATAGTCTCAGTATGTGGTCCATATAATTTACATATTGGATTTGCATCATTAGATATTCTCTTTGACTGGTAAATACATGATGAAGCTTTGATCATATATAGTCATTATTGATGCTCATATAAAATATTTATATCGATATGCCGTCTAAAATGACGGCAACATATTGATGAAGTACCTACTATTGAGTATCTTACATTAGGACATAAGAAAAAATAACCCAAACCCTTGATTGTAAGAGTAGTGAAACACACACAATCTTTTATAAATTATATTACTCTGCTAAATTAAATAAATGAATTTAACATTGAGTTCTCTTGAGTTCGTTTCTATCGGAATTTACCTGGATTGTATACCAAGTGTGATATATATATATATATATATATATATATATATATATATATATATATATATATATATATATATATATATATATATATCTGTTTCTCTGATTCCATACGCCTATGGCTTAGGAGTTAGCTACTCCGGCTGACACCATATCGGTCGAGTTTCGATCCGAGCCAGAATCAAGTTGATGTCTAGCCACACTGATGAGCTATGTTACAGCGAAACAGGCTTGTATGTGGATGACGAATACATTATGCTCTCATTACGATTGAGCTCTCTAAGGGAAATTTTAAAAAACAAACAGTTACCACTTCTACGATTTATGCATTACTCTTCAGTAATGAATTGAGTTCTTTCAATGACTGGCGTGTGTATACACCGATTATAATTAACATGCTAAAATTTCCCTTCTCTAATTTAATACGCCTATGGTTTAAAGGTTAGCAACTCCCGCTGACACCAAATCGATCGAGATTCGATTCTGGCCAGAAGCAAGTGGATGTCTAGCCACACTGATAGGCTGTGATACAGCGAAACAGGCTTATATGTGGATGACGATTATATATATATATATATATATATATATATATATATATATATATAATAAACAATGGTCTTTATTATAGCAAAGAGAAATATTATTATTATTTACAGCATTCAGTTTACAGCTCGTAACATAAGAAAATAAATGTTGTTGATGTTTTAGTAGTATATCGTAGCCACGCATCTAAGCTCTACAACCTCTGCCTATCTTCCTCCTGCTTTCCTGCCTGTTGGATGTCTTCTTCTGTAGTTCCTATATTTAAGAACACTAGAGAATCCTCGGACCCCGCAAATTACCGCCCTATCAGCCTTCTTCCTATCTTTGGCAAAGTGTTCGAAGCCATTATCAACGCCGAGGTCGTTCAGCATCTCACAGCCCACAGGCTCCTCTCAGACAAACAGTATGGCTTCCGCTTCACCAGGTCTACTGCTGATATGCTAACGACCATCACATATATACCAGGCTCTCGACAAGAATGGTGAAGCCCGAACCGTTGCCTTGGATATCTCTAAAGCGTTCGACAGAGTCTAGCATGCTGGCCTTCTCCGGAAACTGCGAAGCTGTGGCATAAATGGACTTTTATTGGACCTAATCCAGTCATTCCTCTCTAACCGCACATTGAAGGTGATATTAAACGGACATGCCTCCCAGAACTACCCTACAAATGCGGGTGTCCCTCAATGCTCTATCTTAGGTCCTACGCTCTTTCTGATCTACATCAATGATCTCCCAGATGCCATAACATTCCAAGTAGGCATGTACGCCGATGACACCACAGTTTACTCTCGCCTCGATCAAAAATCTAGTGTGGGCGACAATGCGAACCTCGCTGCCGAGCTTGAAAAGGACCTCCAATCCGTGGTGGATTGGGGTAAGAAATGGACCGTAAATTTCAATACTTCCAAAACAAAGCTGTTATCAATTAACCACCATAGACAACCGCATCTCCCTTCCATTAGCATGGAACAGGCTTGCCTCCCAGTGAGTAAAACACTACGCCTGCTTGGCCTGACACTCTCAGTGGACCTCAAGTGGAATGATTACGTCGAATCCATTGATAAATCCGCTGCTATGAAAGTCGACTCTTTATGCAGGACCCGGAAGTTCTTTCCGCCTGAATCCATTGTGCACATATATAAATCTACCATCCGCCCGTGTATTGAATACTGCTGCCACATCTGGTCGGGTGCCCCTGCTATTCTCCTCGGGGTTCTTGACAAAATACAACGGAGAATCTGTAAACGTGATCGATACCGACTTGGCTGCCCGTCTGCAGTCACTCTCTCACCGGCGTGACGTGGCTTCCCTGTACCTCTTCTATAAATACTTTCACGGCTACTGCTCTGATGAACTTAGATTAGCAACTAGGTCCCACCCTTTTACAGTGAAACCGATGTAACCGCAATTTCTACTCCAACAGCTTCTTTTCTCGCACTTCCCGCCTGTGGAATTCCCTTCTGCATACTTGCTTCCTCGACGGCTACAACCCCCAGGAGTTTTAATGTAAGGTCAATAGACACCTCCTAACACACTAACTTGCACCCATTCTCTCAAACACTCTTCCTATGTACCTCCTTACTCGTCTATCACCCTCCTTCTGACATTTCCTATATACAATCGCTCTATGTAACCCCCTGCGCTATAGTGGCAGTAGAATGCCTTGCTTGGGGTGATATGATTAAAAAAAA
>JBBBDQ010001587.1:180000-272500 GCA_037127315.1 Ascarosepion bandense | reverse complement strand
TTATATTTTGACAGTTTTTCGAATTCCTTGATTGCTATTATTATTATTATTATTATTATTACCTTTGATTTCTTTTGCATACACATTTTCTTTGGATCTCAACCACAGACCTAAAGGTCAGAATTGGCATAATAACTGATGCTTCTTCTTTTATGTGCGTTGTCCCTTCAGGACGTAAGCGATCATGGTTCTCCACGTCTCCCTATCCATTGTGGCTCTTAGTATGTTTGCTCCTGTTACACCTCGAAACCCCCGTTCCGTCATAAACCTGATCAGGCCCTGCAAATATGTTATCCGCTGCCTTCCTCTGTCTCTTTTTCCTTCTATCTGGCATGTCAATATCAGTTTCTCCAAGCTCTCCTTCCTTATTGCATGTCCCAGAAACTTTAGTTGTCTCTTCCTGATGCTCAGCAATATCTTTTTTGTTGCCATTCTTTGCAACACCTCATCGTTGCTTGCATGCTCAGTCCGCGATATCCGCAGCATCCTTCTGTAGAACCACATTTCCGCTGCTTCCAGTTTTGTCCTCATTTTCCATGATATTGTCCTGCCGTATTGAAGAACTGACATCACATAGCAATCCAGCACTCTTTCCTTTGTTTCTAGTGAAATTGTCCTGTCTTTCTCTGCTCAGCTTCTGGAATGTATCCTTGTGCTTTTGGATCTCAGGAATATAAATGTATAAAAGCTGCTGTGACCACAAAGTGAGGGGTCAGTTTATGTATTGATTGTAATATGAAACTGATCCCCCACTTTATATCCAGTATGCTTCTGTAAAACTAAATTTCCGCTGCTTCAAGTTTTTTCCTCATCTTCGATGATCTTGTCCAGCATTCACTGCCATATTGAAGAACTGATATCACATAGCAATCCAGTACTCTTTCCTTTGTTTCTAGTGAAATTTTCCGGTGCGTTAGTACTTTACTCAGCTTCTGGAATGCGTCCTTTGCCATGCCAATTCGCCTTAGGGTCTCTGTGTCGTACTTTCTATCTTCTGTTAGAACACTTCCTAGGTATTTACATTTTTGTACTTGTTTGATTCTGGTATCCTCCACCTGTATTTGGCATTTTGGGTTGCACCTTTTGCTGATGACCATGCATTCAGTTTTCTTAAAGTTTATTTGTACTCCTTTTTTGTCACTCTCCACCGATGGCTTCTGTAGGAGGTCTTATAGTTTCCTTTCCGTGTCTGAAATCAGCACTGTATCATCTGCATACCTTATGTTGTTCAAGTTGTGGCCTTCAGTAACAAATCCTGGCGTGTCATCTAGGTTCCTCACAATATTCTCGCTGTACAAGTTGAACAGATTCGGTAAAAAGACAAATCCTTGTCTTATGCCTCTTTCTATCTTTGTAAAATCGTTACCTGTCCGAATGCAGGTAGTTTGCCACCGGTAGAGATTATTGATTAATCTGATGTCTTTCCCAAAAATGTCGAGGCTGCCGAGCATCTCCATCAATTCTTTGTGTCGTATCTTGTCGTATGCCTTTGCAGAATGAATAAAACATAGGTACACGTCTTTCTTCATTTCTATTGCCCTTTCGGAGAGCATCCTAATCATAAATATAGCGTTCTTAGTTCCAGTGTCTTTGACAAACCCGCACTTTTCCTGTCCTGTCTCTGGTCTGATTCTGCTTCTCGCTCTATTCATCAGGATTCTGACAATCAGTTTTGTAATGTGACTCATTAAGCTGATAGTTCTGTGTAGTTCTCACTCGTTTGCACCTGGTTTCTTCGGCAGTGCTATAAATATCGACTTGCATAGGTCGTCTGGTATTATTCCACTATTATAGATTTCGTTTATTACATCGGTGATTTTTCTATGCCATATTCTTCCAGGGCTATCAGCAGCTCTATTACGACGCCGTCTGGACCAGCTGCTTTGTTTCTGTTCAGTTTGGCCATTGTAGCTTCCACTTCGGATTTTACTATTTCCGGTCCGTCCTCCTCCTTGTGTATCCTCGGTTGTTCTCTCCTGTCACAAAAAAGAGCCTTTATATATTCTTCAAATCTTCAAATGGAGTATTTCCTCTTTCTCCAATATGATTGTTCCATCCTTGGATTTTATGCATCCTGTTGAGGAGCAGGTTTTTTGTCCTTTCAGTTCTCTTATCTCTTTATGCCTCTCTGCTTTGTTGGTCCTGCTCAGCCTCTCTACTTCTGTGCATTTGTTGTTGAGCCATTCCTCTTTAGCTTGTCTGCATTTGTTACTTAATTCCCTGTGTAGTTTCTTGTACTCTCCTCCATGTCTTGGCGTTATTCTTTGTCTCCTTTGCATCATGTGGAATATCTCTTCAGTCATCCACTCGTTTTTTCTTCTGCGTGTGATTTCCTTTGGGGCAATGTTATTCGCTGGGGTCACCATCGCTTCCTTTAGTAAGTCCCATTTTAAGTGTCCTTTTCCAATTTGTTCTTCATATTTATTTCTCACGCTATTAGTGTATTCTTTCTGCAGGGTGAGATCATTTACAAGCGTGTTGTATTGCAGCCTTGGTGATGTACTGCGCTTCTTCATTCTCCGGAGTTTTATCTTTAGTTTGCAGATGACTGGGACATGGTCATTTCCGCAGTTGACACGTGGATATGTTTTGCATTGAACCACTGCGTTCCTGAATATGCAAGATTATCAATTGTTTCTAGAGTTTTATAACATAAACTGCATTTCGGGTAAATACAGTCTTTCATTATGTGTGCTTGGTAATTACTAGTACTCAAGTGTTTATTCTGCTTACCAAGAATGAAATCTTTGGTTTTAGCTTTCAATCGTTCATTTTGCGACCTTGTGGTGCAGTGGATATCGGCTCGGAACGAGAAATCGGGGAGCCGATTTCGAATTCCAGATGAATTCGTTGCATTCACTTACACACAAATACCCTTGGGAAAGGAATTAATTTCACTCTTCCCTCCATTTATGGGTTAATGTTATGTCGCCAAGTATAAATGAATAACTCAACAATAGAATCATAATATAAGTTGTATTCCGCGGAAAGACGGTTAGTATGTACAGAAGTGATTAGTAATATTTACAATAGAAAGATACAAGAGTCCAATCCGTCGTAAGACGTGTGTATACGTGATTACTTCCGGTACGCCACCGGAAGTGTGTTTAACTCTTCACTGACTCGCACTGACTCTTCAGTAACTCATTAGAGACTCTCAAGTGACTCTCTACCGACTCCCTTGTAGAGAATCCACCATTGCTATATATAGCAATGGGAACAGTCCATTTGTAGTCAAATAGGAGCGGCGCCCTAACAGTTAAATAACAGGACAGACTGGGTTCTATAGCCTTGGCTGGCAATCACTCTACCGCAGAAAGCAATTGCAACCTACTGCGAGATAATATTCTGCACAGTCAGTCATGTCTCTTTCGAGACATGATCGCCCAAAGCGTGTATCACGTATGGCACTTAACAGTTTTCTGCCAAAAACGGATAAAACGGATAAAGCCAATAACATGTCTTTCAACAGTAATAACCATATTCTGTCTTCTTACAAATAATAGTCATATTCTTTTCTTGGTGATAACCATATTCTTTGATCTTACAATTAGTAGTCTTCGCCAGTTTTAGGAATAACCATTTTCTGTCTTTTTGCAATTAATAGTCCTTCGCTTCTCTTAATAGCTTTTTACTGTTTCTTTACAATTAGTATTTCTTTTCCTCTCTTGTTAATAACCATATTCGTTTTTCTTACATTTAGTAATCATTCCCTCTCTTAGTAATAACCATATTCTGTCTTCTTACAATTGATAGTCATTTGTTCTCATCCCGCACAAGTAAGAAACCTGGCATGGCGGACAGACATATTCTCGCTGCTGACCTTGAATGGGATCTACACTCTGTGGTGAATTGGGGCAAGAAGTGGCTTGTCAACTTCAATGCGTCCAAGACCAAGCTGTTGTCTGTCAACCATCACAGGCAACCTCTCCTGCCTCACATAAGCATGGACCAAGCGATTCTCCCTGAGTGCAATACACTGTGCCTCCTCGGCCTTACCCTCTCTTCTGATCTCAAGTGGAACGGCTACATCGAATCCATAGCTAAATCCACTGCTAAGAAGGTTGGGTCACTGTGTCGATCCAGGATGTTCTTTCCGCCTGAATCCATCCTGCATATATACAAGTCTACCATTCGACCCTGCATTGAGTAGTGCTGCCATTTATGGTCAGGCGCCCCTGCCGCTTACCTCAGTGTTCTCGACAGGCTCCAAAGGGGAGTTAGTAACGTGATAGGTGCTGACTTGGCGGCTCGACTACAGCAACTTCCCCACCGACGAAATGTGGCCTCCCTTTGTCTGTTCTAAAAGTACTTTCATGGCTTCTGCTCAGACGAACTTAAGTCACTGGTGCCTCCTCAACAGGTGTTTCCTCGTGCAACCAGAATGGCAACTGGGTCCCACCCATTCACAGTTAGGTTAGCCACATGCAGACGACAATTCTACTCCTGCAGCTTCTTCTCTCGCACTTCACGCCTGTGGAACTCGCTCCCATATTCTTGCTTTCCTGACGGCTACAACCTCCAGAAATTTACATGCAACGTCAATACTCATCTATTAACCACTTGACTCTAGCCCTTCCCCCACCCCGTATATCCTTCCTTTTCTCTCCCCACTTGCAACTGTCATTACACCTGCATTTTCATCTTTCTATTGCTTCTTCCTAATTGGTTTGTAATCCTCTTCTTCCTCCTCTAATTAATTTTCTTTCAGTTATGTAGCCCCGCGCACATCAGTGGCATTTACGCCTTGCCCGGGGTGAAATGATTAAAAAAAAAAAAACTTTCTCTAATATTGCTTACACTGTCTTTTTCTCTATCTGTCACCAATGTAGTATCATCTGTACAAGAATTCATGAAATAAATCGAATTCTACGCTATTCTACGCTTTGTATTTTAGTCCTCCAAAGAATCTCCATATCGGAAATCTTTCTATTCTTGTGATCCGTAACAACAAACGCTGTAACTAATCGGAATTCTATAACTATATCAAAATGGCTTGGTCCTTCGCCATCCTGTCTTGAGAAATTAGCATTTAAAATCGTTCATATTTTAACTAAACTCGAGCCCCAACCGGTGGCCTCTGTTGGAGATATTCGTTGGCAACTATATTTGTCGTCAGACTGAACAAAGGCAAATGGTTTCGTTGGCGCTGATGCAATTCTGAAAAATCTGTCGGGATAAATGAAAGCTGCAAGAAGCAAATAATTTTAGAGATACAATTGAACTGACATGTCTCTTTTTTGAACCAGTTTTTTTTTATTCACTCCATCCGATGACTTGCGAGACAATAGCGTAACATGGCCATAAAGAAAATTCTACAGCGCACATATATCGATTCCTCTGCAGAATTTTATGACAGTTTCTCCAAATCTTTTTTATATATATTTTCGTTTACAAAGATTACAATGAGACGACATACTATAGAACTTCGCCTTTACTAGTTTATATATTAATAATACATTAAAAACAGAATGCTTTTAAAAACGGTTGTTGTTTTTGTTCGAAAATACCATGCTTTTGAGGATCTCCAACCGATAATGGAAACATGCTGCACACTTTTTAAAAGGTAAAAACTTTCCTTGACGAAGGAAAACAACTACGACTCCCAAGCTGTGTTTGTGAGATATTAATAACATCGTAAAATCTATTTTAATAATAAAACGAAATAACACAAACATTGCTAATAGAAAAAGAGTTTCAATATATTTACTAAGTTTTGCTAAGTACGACACAAGTCAATTAAATGCCATATTCTCGGTTATTTTAATACTTTGTACTACGTTTATTTAGTAAAAAAAAACGCAACGTATATTATAAATATATCAGTCAGTTAGGGGTCCTGAGCATGACGGTAAACTGCATCTAGCAGCAAGGTCTGTGGGATGTTGTGAGAAACCACCTCTTAATTGCGTTGTTCTCAGGTTCACCCTGACCCGGAGTGGTAGCACCTGTTAGGGTCCCAGCTATGGGCAAATAGCTAACTCCCAAACTGGGGTCAAAACACTATGAAAGTATAAAAAAACACTTTTATAGAAATATATACACAAAAATAGACTTTTATATAAAAATATACATTTTTGAAGGAAAAATATTATCAACATTACATTTTTGAAGAGCAAATTATGACTATAACACATTTTTGAAGGAAAATAATATTCTCAACCAAACTTTTTTCTTACAAACTAGAAGAATTTTCAATTTTCTAAAATAAAAAAAGAATAAAAACAAAAAATTTTAATTAAAATCTGACTAAATCAACCTTTTCACTATAACGGAACATTTAAAAAAATACACTAAAAACCCACCATTTTGGCATTAAATAACCACAGAGGTTGGTATGCCGTTAAACAAAACTCAAACCCAAATATCAGTCAGTTAGTTAAGTGCCATGCGCGATACACGCTTGGATGATTATATCTTTTTCGATACATGACTGGCCAGGCAGAAGATTTTCCCGCAGTAGGTTGCCATTACGTTCTACAGCATACTGATTGCCAAACAAGGCTGTAGAATCCAATTTATTCTTCTATTCCGTGTATTCTTTTTAGCCAAGTCACTTCCGGTTAGCTAGTTGAATTTTTAACCTACCTCCCAAACCCATTCCTCTGGCCACTAGATAAAATAACCATTTTTCTTTTTTTATCAACTGGCAATGAAGCATGTTCTGTCAGGTTGGTTAGATTTATTTGAAATTTTAGTAAAAGTAAGTCATGATTTTGCATTTATTTATTTTTAAGAAACTTCTTTGATTGGACTTAAAAACTTAGTTAACTCACCACCTGTAACTTTTTTAATTGGAGTAGATAGATCAACTCCACCCACGTCTATTGAACAGGTAGAGAGTCTTATCCCTTGTTCCCATTTTAGGATGTGGTTTCCGGCTTTCTCTTTTCCAATCTTTTCACTCCTTTATTTATTTATTTATTTATTTATTTCAATTGGAGTAGATAGACTAATCTATCGCCCGGTTCACACCCCACCCACGTCTATTGAACAGGTGAAGAGGCTCATCCCTTATTCCCTGTTTAGGATGTGGTTCCCGGCTTTCTCTTTTCCAATCTTTTCTCTCTTACGTAGACACCTGCGCTTTAGTGGCGTTACCGCCTTGCTCGGGGTGATACAATTAAAAAAAATTTAACCCATACATAGAGAGGCAAGAGAAGGATTAATACCTTTCGCATGGATATTTGCACGTAAGTAAACGCAACGTATTTAACTAGAATTCGACCTCTTCTTTATGATTTCTCGTTCCGAGCCGATATCCAGTGCACGACAACGCACGCAAGTATATACGCACTTTATATTATATAGTGTCGGAACAACTGTCTATAAATTTTTTTTTCTTTCTTTTTTTTTGGGGGGGGGGGGGGCATGCGACTCAAATAACCTGGGACAGCGAAGACCGTATCCAAATCGGAGAATAGAAGGTGAATAACGGAAACCCCATAAACAGTTTCTTTGTGTAGAGGGAGCCCTCCAATAGAAAAACCGGAGTGGTGTCTCCAAGTTGATTGGCTGTCAACACCATGACAACTTCCCGACAATTTCTGCAGCTAAGTCGACCACATCTTATGCTCTGTAATCCTTTGAAACTTTTCAGTACGGCCGTGCGGCAGTGTAGACTGGGCAGTGTAGACTGAGCAGCGCCCGGTCTTCATATACTATTGCCCTGGGATGCGTTCTGAAGAGATCACATCAATATAAACACCAAAGGACTTAATTTTGACCAAACATGGAGCTACATTTATCTCGCAAAAAAAAAAAATGAATACCTAAAATTTACTAGAGAATAGTTTTAAGGATTAGGAAAAGAACATGATATATTACGATATATTATATTCTCTTCCTAATCTTAATAAACAGCCATACATGTTTTTGGCGAGGCGATGTGAGCAAGGACGAAATTTTAGAGAAAATAGGAACAAAAGGAAACTAACTCAGGAACAGACAGTTGAAGCTTCAGGGACATGTAACGAGGAAGAAGGTCTTGGAGATTCAAGTTTCTAAACCTCGATAAGGACGTTTGGATTAATTTCGGTATTTTTGGAAATTCCTAAGAAGGAAACATTCAAAATTACTTGACCGAGTAGCCGGCACCAGTGTTGGCTGGAATTTATAAAATACTTCTATTAAATCAAGTTTTCAGGAAAATAGGTTTGTCAAGTCCAGTATCTGCTATGAAGCTTTCCAAAACTGAGTGGATTTTATTTCTAACCTTTTATTTGAAGTTGTGTGATTCGACATGAAAAATCGATTTACATTATATGATGATATTAATCTATAACAAAATATATTAGGACATTATATTCTCTTTCTAAGCTTAATAAGCAGACATACATCTTTTTTTGCGAGCGACAAAAATGTGAGCAACGACAAATTTTTTGAGTAAATGGAAACAAAAGGGAAACTTATAATTAACATCAGGAAGAGACAGTTGAAGTTTCTGGGAAACGTAACGAAGAAAGATTTCTTGGAGTTTCAAGTTTCTGAAACTCGATACAAACGTTTTGAGTCTACGTTTGTGAATTTGTTTCTGTATTTTAGCCAATTCCTGATAGGGAACGCTCAACATAAATTGACCGAACAGCCGATACCAGTGTTGGATGTAACTTCTAAAATATTTCTATTAAAACAATCTTTCAGAAAAATAGGTTTCTCAAGTCCAGTAACTGCTATAACGCTTTCCAGAATTGATGGGGGTTTCCTTCTCAAACATTTTATTTGAAGTTATGTGATTTCGCATAAGAAATCGATTAATATTATTATATGATAATATTAATCGATTTCTTAGGTGGAATCGTTCGTTTTTCATTATCTGAACAGCCGCAGTTACTATCTATTTTAAAAAGTTTCTGCTAAAACAATTTTTCAGGAAATGATTTTCTCAGTCCATTAAAGTGTTCTAACAGATTAAGAAAAGTTCAACATTGTGATCTGAAGGTGTATTGTGATGACCAAGGACGCATTTCAAAAGCTAAGCAGAGCATTAAGAGGCGGAAGAATTTTATTAGAAAAAAAAGAGAAAAATTACTGAACTGTTAGATGAACTATGTCTTCCTATTATAACAGCTAATGCCGGGAAATCTCAGCTGAGATGAAGGTGACAATTGAAGTAACAGAAATGTGGTTTTACAGAAAGAGATTGAGGGAACCATGGACCGAACATGTGAGCAACGACGTGGTTTTGAATAGAATAGAAAAAATATACTTAATATCAGTAAGTTTCTGGGACAAGTAACAAGGAGTCAGGGCTTGAATAATCTGATACTGGGAAAAAAGGACGAGGGAAAACAGCACTCGATGAGCTTAAAAAAATGGATGGCCAAGCAGCGTTTGGGTGAACCAGCCAGACAAATTATATTAAAACCTACTCCGAAGATGTCGAGTGATATGATCGCCTTCGTCCTGAAGAGACACGGTATAATAATAGAAGCCATTAACTTTTATAGCTCTTTTCTAACATTTCTGTCAGACGTTGTGTGAAATGTAATTTTATTATGCCATTATCTCTTATCGAGTTACAACTTATATACATTCTAGTTACTGCTGCTGTTGACAATTCTCAAGTGACGTGTTAAAATGCATTGTTTGTGATTTCACGAGGTTTGAAGTGGTCATGTCTACGACCTACAAGATTCATAGTTTAGAAACAATTTTGTAATCATTTATCTGTGAAGGCTGTTGAATACAGCTGTCAATTTAGAGATTTCTGAACGGGTTTGGCATCATGTATGACATCTCTATAAAAGATTCGGTCTGATTAAGCTATTTCAAAACATTAGTTTTATGTTAAACTAGCAGTATAGCCCGGCGTTGCTCAGGTGTAAGGAAAGCTTTAAAACTAATCCATGGTCCTGGAGCTCAGACTCTTTGGACGTTAGCACGAAAGACTAAAAAGCAATAGTTGTTTCCAGTTAAAGCGAAACCGTGGACTGAAAGAAAAATGAATGGATGTAAGTCAAGTTTGGTTTCCTGGTATCGATATCAAATACATTTTTCGTCGTAAACTGAATTTTGAAGGCTAAATAAGTCCTCTAGGTAAATGTTATCATGGCTGAGACTAAGAACTACAATTATACCTACTTAGAACCAAACCCGAAGCAAAAACTAAAATAAAAGGGCTGAAAAAATACAGACATACAAGCAGATGAACAGACACACACACAAACATCCTGCCTTTTATATATATATATATATTATCGATTTTCTGCACTATTGTGAGAACTGCAATTTTGAAGCTTCTGAATATCGTTTCTTGTGTCTGTCTATAAGTGTATCAAATTTGATCGGACCACTCCTTCCATAACCCGATTTTTTCGATTATCGATTTTTGTGATTTATCGGGAGTACCTCGACACGAAACCTAGCTAAGAACACCCGCAGACGCTTATAGTACAACTGTGTAAATTTTCAAGAAAATCGGTTCAGCCGTTTCGGAGTCTATAGGTAACGGATACACACACACACACACACACACACACACACACAGGCAAAATTCCATTTATAAATAAGTTCAGATTTTTGGTTTTGTAGCAACTTACAGTGTTGTGAAAGACTAGCGCACCCGATTCTATATTCAATCATCTTTTTGCCGAGGAATATAAAGCATTAAGTATTTTATTTACCACGCTCCACCACCGGAGCGTGATGTTTTTTTTGGGAGGACCCAAACACGAACGCGGTAACTGGGTACAAAGCTTGTTTAATCATGTCAGATCTTCTATCTAAGCTTGGCTTGTTTAGGTCTCATAATTCTACCACAAAAGTGGCAGATCAGTATTATAAATTCTTCTTCTATGTGCCCTGTCTTTTCAGGACGTAGGTGATCATGGCTTTTCACGTCTCCCTGGTGGCTTTTAGCACGCCTTCTTCTCTTACACCATGCAACCCCCATTCTGCCATCTACCTGTTCAAGCCCATAAATCTAGAATATAAATGTATAGAAACTAGCATGGCCACAAAATGAGGGACCAGTTTATATATTGATTATAATATAGCTCTCATCCCCCACTTTATAACCACATTATAATTTCTTATAAGCAGTTGGTATATATCTTCTTCTATATGCCCTATCGTAGGTGATCATGACTTTCCACGTCTCCCTATCCCTTGTGGCTCTTAGCACTCCTTCTCCTGTTACACCATGCAACCCTCGTTCCATCATTCATCTGATTAGGTCCTTCAAATATGTTATCCGCTGCTTTCCCCTCTCTCTTTTTCCCTCTGTCTGGCCTATTAGTATCAGCTTCTCCAAGCCCTCTTTCCTCACTGCATGTCCCAGGAACTTCAGCTGTCTCTTCCTGATGCTCAGTATTAATTTCCTTTTCGTTTCCATTCTTTCCAAATCTTCATCATTGCTCGCATGCTCGATCCATGATATTCGCAGCATCCTTTTGTAGAACCACATTTCAGTTGCTTCAAGTTTTTCTTTCATCTTTGATGATATTGTTCAGCATTCACTGCCATATTGAAGAACTGACAACACATATCAATCTAGTACTCTGTTCTTTGTTTCTAGCGAAATTGTCCTGTTTCTTAATACTTTACTCAACTTCTGGAATGCTTCCTTCGCCATGCCAGTTCATCTTCGGATCTCTGTGTCACAATTCCCGTCTTCTATTATAACATTTCCCAGTTATTTAGATTTTTGTACATTGCTTGATTTTAGTATCCCCGGCCTGTATTTGGCATATTGGGCTGTCCTTTTTACTGATGACCATGCATTCGGTTATCTCTTATCTTGACTTTTTGATGTAGGTTCATGGTATCTGTCTTCACTGGTTTCACTTCAATTTCTGGTACAAGATTTTGTTTTGGACATGAATTCAAAGTTATCATTCTTGTTGACAGGTTGCCGCCTAAGGATGGAAAGGCCAATATATTTTGCTTTTTAAACTTTAACAGGAGGAAAAAGTTGTATTTATATCTCTACCAAAGTAAAAGCGAGGACAGTACAAACGAGGATGAAACTAGTCAAAATTTACTTTTCTCTCTAAAAATCTTTTATTTTACCGGTCTGTCTATATCTGAAATTAAAAAAGAACTTTCAAGTAAAACCCTGGCTCATGAAAGCAGTTAAAATATGTACGTATTAAAATATGTATGCATTAAAATATGAAGTAAGTTAAAATATGTAGGCATTGAAATGTGAAGCCATTTAAGAATATAAGGTATTAAAATATGTAGGTATTAAAATATGAAGCCAGTTAAAATATAAAGTCAGTTAAAACATGTATGTATGTATGTATGTATTAAAATATGTAGTTATTGAAATATATAGGCCTTAAATATATAAGTATTAAAATATGTAAGTATTAAAATATGAAGGCATATGGAGCCTCGACTGGGTTATTGCACTCCGCCCAAAGGCAGAGAGCTCGACAGTGCCTTTGGCAGTTACTGAGTGCAACTGCTCTTTAACTGCAGTATTAAGTTACACACCACTAGGGCAAAATGTGGCACAAAGTCTTTTTAAGATAGATAGATAGATAGATAGATAGATAGATAGATAGATAGATAGATAGATAGATAATGAACAGACTGAGATAGATAGATAGATAGATAGATAGATAGATAGATAGATAGATAGATAGATAGATAGATAGTGTATTTTTGGTAATTTTACATGTAAAAATGATTTTTGTTTGGGGGTTCACTATTTACCCATAGCTAAGGTTCCCCTGACAGGTGCTACCACCCCGGGTCAGGGTGAATCCTGGAACAAGGAAAATTAAGAGGTGATTCCACGATACTTAAACACTCCAGTTTCCTGACCGGATGCCTTGTTGTTGGAAGTAGTTTATCGTCAGACGGACAATAAAAACAGCATTGTTCGGTCACGTGATCAGACGAATGGAAATGTTGCTATTGTTGCTAAGTAGAAAGCACATCTCCAAAACAGAACATGACCGGCAGCGTACAAGATGGTCAAACAATATCCACACATGGCCTTGTAACATATTGTGAATTGTGAATATTAGTCACGCTATCAAGAAACAGATTACCAGTGTAACAATAACCCAAATAAATTATCTTGAAAAACTTCTCCAACGAATGGCTTTTCTCGTCCGTCAACGGCAGTTTGCAGTCACTAGATGATGATGATGATGATGATGACGATGATGATAAAGTGTCAGTCAGTTAAGAGCCATAAATGATGCACTCTTTTTTGAGATCATGTCACGAAAGAGACATGACTAACAGGGCAGAAGATTATTCCGCAGAAGGTTGCCATTGCTTTCTGCGGTAGACTGGTTGCTAGCCAAGGCTATAAAACAAATCTGTCCTAATATTTGACTCATAGCTAGACGGTGAAGAGATATATTATATTATTACGTAGTAATTGGTATGGGATCAGTTTATTACTTCATAACAAAAGAAAACCGATTCCCCACTTAATGACCAGTAGAAGCCTTAATCCTGATTCCAAATATTATATTCAGTCAGTCAGTGCTATACGTGGTACACGCTTTGGTCGATCATGTCTCTAAATAGACATGACTGACTGGGCAGATTTTCCCGAAGTAGGTTGCCATTACACTCTGCGGTACATTCTATAGCCAGGGCTATATAACCCAAGCTGTCCTATTATTTAACCTATTAATGGACGAAAGAGACGTATTAATACCTTTCCAAAAGGGTATTTGTGCGTAAGTGAATGCAAGGAATTCAACTGGAATTCGAAATCGGCATCCCGATTTTTCGTTCAGAATCGATGTCTACTGCACCACGACGCACATCTTAATGATGTGTACCAAACTAAAAAAGGAGAGTACTGTTTTCGGAGACAAATGCATTTCATTCAACTGTGATCAATGTTTCTCTTATTTCATTATTTTATTATTTTTCAAAGAGAGTTCCGCTTTTACGCTGTCGAACCAGGTATGTTTGTCATTTTAGTTTGTGCTTTATAAACAGAACAAAAGACGAATAAACATGTATGAATAACAAATCAATAATCAGAGACAACTTCAAGACGACCGTGAAAAAGCTAAGTGCCTCTCTTGCCGCTAAAGTTGGTTTCTTACTACCCAGTCATTTAAGTGTCGTACGTGATACACGCATGGGCGATCATGTCGTTTTCGAGACAACAGTGACCGGGCAGAAGTTTTTTTTCCCCCACGGTAGCATGTCATTATTTTCTACGTTAGATTTGTTGTCAAGCAAAGCTGTAAAACCCAATCTGTTCTGCAATTTAACTCATTGCTAGAAAAAGAGATGGATTAATACTTTTGCCAAGAGTTTTGTGCGTAAGTGAATGCAACGAATATCGCACTAGTAAAACAAAAACATATATATATGGTCTATAATATGATAAACATTGTTTTGTGTATATATATATATATATAGTCATCCGCAGACAAATCTGTTTCGCTGTATCACAGCTCATCAGTACGGTTAGACTCCGATTGCATTTAACCCAGGATTGAAACCCGACCGAATTGGCGTCAGTTGACGATTCTACCTCTGGGCTATGGGCGTTCGGTAGAAGAATGCAGACTTTTTAGCGTGTATATTGTCATTATATTCGCCTAATAGCCAGAGTGCTCTAATCCATTACTGAATGAGTGATATATATATATATATATATATATATTGATTGATTGATTGATTGATTGATTGATTGATTACTTTTTGGTCATAATAAAATTAGACCTGTGCACATTTGTATTCAAACGTGTTCAATACAATTATATTGTAGAACTTTTGAATATATTCCATTTGTAGACGAGTTATTACGCAACTTAGATTTCTACCAATTGTTATTGCAAATCGTCTGAAGACACCACTCATGGTAGAAACCTAGGTCGCGTAATAACTCGTTTACAAATGGAAATATATATATATATATATTAAAAACAGCAATAGGAGTTGTTCCAACGAGACAAATTGGTATAGAAGAAAAATGTGTGAAAAACGTTCAGGTTTTCTTGCATTTTTTCTTTTATATATATATATATATATATATATATATATATATATATATATATATATATATCACCTGTCCATTGTATTATTTTTTGTCTTAATGCAGGATACTCAATAGTAGGTACGAGCAAATAACCTTGCGAAAGGTAATAATCACTTTTTTTTACCTCCAGTGATGGGTTAAATAGCACTACATATTGGGTTCTATAGCCTTGGTTGGCAACCAGTCTATCACAGAAAGTAATGCGGAAAACACTTCTATCAATCATGTTTCCTTCGAGACATGATCGCTTATGTGTGTATTGATTCTGATTCAAGTCTCTTCAAGACGTTTATAAAATTCAACAGCCTGTTTTGCAACTCATTCCTTAAAAATTTAAAGCAATTCCCAATTTGTGAAGGTACCTAAAAAGAATATGAAAAATAGATATTAAAAATAAAAATTAATGAATACCAAAACATTTCATAAATTATTGAGTTACCTCTGCCGATATTTTCATTCTGTTATTAAATTGTAAAGTTTTTAAAATAAAGTTTTATTTTATTTTTATTTTTATTTTTCATAAAACATATTCAAACGTAAACCTACAAAGCTAAAGTAACTAAAATTCCATAAAATATTGGATAATTGCTGAAAACTGTGTTAAATTTTTAATTCTAACTTAGATAAAAATTTAAAAAAACGATTAGTATGAATCAGATTTATACCAAATTCCATCGGTAATTTGAAGATGATAATGTGTCAGCGAGATGTATTTTATTTTTATATCATTTTTAAAGCTAATTTTAAAGCATGAAGATAACTTATTTATTTTTAAAATTTAAATTTAGGTATAGAAAAATGACTGGAAGTGCCTAGATACAGTCAGGAAGAAACTTACAATGGCGTGTTAAACTATTGCGATCCCTTTTGTTTTGAAATATCTGTCGGGTAAACACGATAGTTGCATATTTATAGAGGATCAACTTTCTAGAATTAGCTAATGTGGGTGGTTGGGTTTTTTTTCATTGCCGAAATACAAATATATTTGCCCTGGGTATGACAACTGCATCCGGCAGAAAAACCCCTGATTTGGAGATTTTGAGGAGCATGGAACCACCTCTTAATTGCTGTTGTTCCCAGGTCTACCCTAATTCGATGTGGTAGCACCTCTTAGCATCCCAGCTATGGGCAGATATTTAGCCCTGAACTGGAATCAAAATAATAAAAGTGTATAACAAATACATTTTTATAGAAAAAATTACCACCAAGACATTTGACGCTCGACAAAACCTTATTTACAAAAATACGTCAAGGAAATCTGATCTACAAACTGATTTCTTACACAATATACATCTTTTATTCGTAAGACCCTACTGTTGGCATTAAAGAATCCATTGAGTTTGATATGACGTAAAACAAAATAAACCCAGACCCTGATCTACAAACTGAGTCCTTACAAATAATACAGATTCTATTCATATGAACCTATCCAAAAAGATATTGTCGACATTAAATAACTTATTAAGTTTATATGTCGTAAAATAAAATAAAACAAATAAATACATCTCTTTACATATTTTTGGAGTAGGTCGAGATTTTTTTTATATATCAGGGGTTATTCAATAAGCTTACTAATAATGGCGTAGAAGATTCTATTTGGATGGCACTAGTATATTTGATTGTAGTTATTTTATAATTTTTTCTCAATTAGATAATAAGCGTACATTTACAGAACTGGGTTATATTATTTCTGCTTTGGAAAAGATATTGAACGATATTATTCTGGGTTTTATCATTGATTTTATGGTCAATATGTGCATTCTCAAAATTGATTTAATTTACAGTCTGGAATTAAAGTAAAATTAACGATCTATTTTTCTTAATATTCCAGGGTTTATACTGTCTATTATAATAAAGACCATTGTGTGTTTATTTGTATATATATATATATATATATATATATATATATATATATATATATATTGCACATTAGTGGCGTTTCCGCCTTGCTCGGGGTGAAATGATTAAAAATATATATATATATATATATATATATATATATTTCTCTCCTTGCACGCTCGTGTAGAGAGAAACAATAGTGAGGCAGCGTCGGCTCAATTCATTCCCTTTACTACCAGTTATTAAACTATATTACCAGTTATGAAAGCTTTTATTGCATGTTTGCTCATTAACAGTGGCTTATTATTTTACTTTCCCCTAATAGCTATGTCGTCGAGTAGTGAAATATAGATATATATATCCTCTCTTCTATAATATAGATAGTTGTATACTTATACACACACACACACACACACACACACACAAACATACATACATACATACATACATATATATATATATATATATATATATATATATATACATTCGCTCCTGTCATGCTCATGAAAACGCTAATAATCCTCTCAAATATTTTGCGGGCATTTTTCACGTCGGGGTACAATTTATATATATATATATATATATATATATATATATATATATAGAGAGAGAGAGAGAGAGAGAGAGAGAGAGAGAAAGAAAGACAGACAGACATACACAGACATATAAATATATTCTATCGTGTAATGCTCATGAAAAAGATAATAATCCTCTCAAATATTTTAGCGGTGATTTTTGACGTTGGGGTACATTATATATATATATATATATATATATATATATGTGTGTGTGTGTGTGTGTGTGTGTGTGTGTGTGTGTCTGTATTAGTCTGTTAAATATTATACATGATACACGCTTTTGTAATCATGTCTTGACTTGAGTTTAAACATCGCGACGACAGCCTCAATAAGTTACATAATCATATATGCAACCGTGTTCCTTTAGAATGCTGATGATGTTTTTCCCAATTTTGAAATATCTATTTTTAGGAGGAAAAATATTGTAACTCATTCTGTGGTGTGAACTGTCAAATTTAGTCGCAGACAACAAACAGATAATTGTTTGATTTTTCAAAGCTATAATGGCGTTTTAGATATCGTCGTTGATTGGTTTGTAAAGCCAAGTGTAAAAACTTGATTCTGGAGTCAACCTTTTGCACAAAAAAACGCGATCATGTATCGGAAGAGAATTGAGAATTTTAGTGACATTATATAAATCTATTGTATTTATTCATGTTTTTGAAGGGGTTCCACAAATATAACGCATCGGTAAACTTTCAAGGACATGCTATCTAGACATAGATAGATAGATAGATAGATAGATAGATAGATAATGAACAGACTGAGATAGATAGATAGATAGATAGATAGATAGATAGATAGATAATGAACAGACTGAGATAGATAGATAGATAGATAGATAGATAGATAGATAGATAGATAGATATTAAACAAACTGAGATAGATAGATAGATAGATAGATAGATAGATAGATAGATAGATAGATAATGAACAGACTGAGATAGATAGATAGATAGATAGATAGATAGATAGATAGATAGATAGATAATGAACAGACTGAGATAGATAGATAGATAGATAGATAGATAGATAGATAGATAGATAGATAGATATTATTTTGTGGTGGTATAAAATCTGGCCCAGAAATATATTCATATTAAACGGCACAAAGCCACTAAGATTTGAAAGAAAATAAGTGTTGTTTTGAAATGTCAGCGAGTATGAACAACTCAGGGGGCAAGCTGGGATTTGGTTTGACGTACAGAAGTCGAGGGCAAGCAATAAGCACTCAGTGTTCCACATAGTATGAGTTAAGTATACAAAATTTCTATGTCTGATGTGAAACTCAAGCAGATGTTTACATGGTGTATGCGAAGGTCGTTTACCGGATGTCAATTTGTTAATTTGAGACACGGTTACTATCGTATTAGTGTGATACAATTTAAAGAGAGAAAGGGAAAACACAGAAAAAAATGAACTTTTGAACGGTATTAAAAAATTAAACTTGGGTGGATTGAGACTGAGTGGAAACGAGTAAAATTAACTTTAGGGAACAAACAAGAAGTCATACGTGGAAAATAAAAACCAAAAGAATTAAGCAAAAAGAAAAGATATTTGGGATAAAATAAGATAAAAATTAAGTTTTCGGACCTAGGCGAAAAATAAAAGAAACTGGAAATTAAAATACAATATACATTTTTTTAATCATATCACCCCGAGCAAGGCGGTAACCCCACTGATGTGCAGGGGGCTACGTAAGAGTGAAAAGATTGGAAAAGAGAAAGCCGGAAACCACATCCTAAACAGGGAACAAGGGATGAGCCTCTACACCTGTTCAATAGACGTGCGTGGAGTGTGAACCGGGCAATAGATTAGTCTATCTACTCCAATTGAAATAAAATAAAATAAAAGAGTGAAAAGAGAAAGCCGGAAATCACATCCTAAACTGGGAACAAGGGATGAGCCTCTACACCTGTACAATAGACGTGGGTGGAGTGTGAACCGGGCGATAGTTTAGTCTATCTACTCCAATTGAAAAAATAAAATAAAATAAAAGAGTGAAAAGATTGGAAAAGAGAAAGCCGGAAATCACATCCTAAACAGGGAACAAGGGATGAGCCTCTTCACCTGTTCAATAGACGTGGGTGGAGTGTAAAAAATAAACGAATACAAATGTGAAATTAGATATTAGACTAGCAGCAAAAATTTAAAAAGAAACTGGGGTTGGGGGAAATGAAAAAGAAAATTTAAAATATATCATCCGCCTAAAAACAGTCTCTAAAAAAAAAACGTAATATATAAGGAAATAAACTTAAGGTACAATAAAACAATTCTTCAAACACAAATAAAATAATCGGTTAGCTACAAAGACACTTCGTTCGGGTGACGCGACGGGAATAGAGCTGAGTAGTTGTTTACCTCTCTCCCGCTCTAGTAAGTGGTTGTCACACAAGATCAAGGTTTAATGTTGGGAGCCCGAACACGTACGAGCGTACAAGGCCCCAAAATTGCCCAGTCTCCGCAATCGCCGGTCGCGCTGGCCCTGGTCACGAGCACCGGTCCACCCCTGTGTTGCATTATGGTGGCGAGGCCTCGGAAAACTGTTCCCCGGGACCGGGCATCTCTCAGCAAAATGTTTCTTAATTTCATGCCTGTCCTCCGACATAGATACAACTGAGCCGCACTCTGTCTTTGAGGACAGCTAAGAGAAGATTTGGATTCCTACCTACTACAAAAAGGGGCAGATAAGTATTATAATAAAATAGTGTATAGATATGTATTATAATAAAATATGTATTATAAGAAAATATTGAATAGATCTAAGATTTCACTGACTGCCATGGTTGGTATTTATCCAATCTTCCCACTGAGACAAAACATGACACAAGGTCGGGTTTAACGTAGGGGACCCGAGCGTGTACACTCAGGCCAAGGATCAAAATTTACCCAAACCCCCGGATCGGGCATTTTGCTATGTCTATTTTTCTCAGCCGAATTTCAGTCCGTAGACCAAAACCTAACTAAGTCGTATTCTGCCCGAAGATAAATAGATAACTAACTGCCTCGCTTTGACTATCTTTGATTTCTTTTTTTTTTCAGGCGTCTTGTCTTTACTTTACAACAGTTTCAAACTCTCGCAATTACAATTGGGATTTTTTAAATTATTTATTATTTTCTAAATGGATTTTAAATCTCCGCGACTTTCTAGAATCATATATTACTAGCAGTATAGCCCGGCGTTGCTCGGGTGTAATGAAAGCTTTAAAACTAATCCATGATCCTGGAGCTCAGACTCTTTGGACGTTGGCACGAAAAAGCAATATTGTTTCCAGTTAAAGCGAAACCATAGACTGAAAGAAAAATGAATGGATGTAAGTCAAATTTTGAAGTTTGGTGAGAATCGGATAAAAATTTTGGATATGTATGAAGGACATACAAACAGATAAACAGACACACACACAAACATCTTGCCTTTTATATATATATATATATATATATATATATATATATATATATATATATATAATCGATTTTCTTCACTATTGTAAGAACTGCAACCTTGAAACTTCTGACTATCGTTTCTTATGTCTTTGTCTATGAGTGTACCAAATTTGATTAAAATCGGACCACTCCTTCTATAACACGATTTTTTCGATTATCGATTTTCGATTTTTATCGGGGATACCTTGACACAAAACCTAGCTAAGAACACTTATAGTACAACTGTGTAAATTTTCAAGAAAATCGGTTCAGCCGTTTCGGAGTCTATAGGTAACGGACACACACACACAGACACACACAGACACACACAGACAATGTTTCATTTATAAATAAGTTTAGATATTCAGTTTAACATCATCTCTCTTTTTCTTTCTCCGCTCTCAATTTCTAGATGCGTTTAACCCTACCATCTCGTTTCTAAATAAAATTGCTTTTCTAAGCTGATTACTTTGTCACAGGTGTACTAGATTATGAGTTGACACAATAAAAGAATAAGGAAGCAGATCTGAATGTGCATTACGACACATCGAAACAAAAAAAAAATACAACTCACTTCTAACCGATATCAAATAAGATATCGTCGCCCTCGGCACTGTCTTTTGCGTAAAAGCAAGAACAGTCACCGTGATCAATAAGAGTTGCATTCGTCCAGGGAAATAAATTGTTGATGAGAAGTTTTGATAAATCGGGAAAAACAAACATCATGCCAATGAAGATTACGAGGATTAACCTGTCTTGGTTCTGAATCTTTGTTTATATAACAAGGCTCAACCGAAATCGGCTGATTAGCCCTAAGCTGAACAGAAAATATCTACCCACTATTCTGGGAGAAAACTTGGCAAATATATTGATACCTTTCTCCAAGCTTAAGTAATGGTATGTTTCTATCAAAGGCATTTGAGGTCCTGGGCATGACGGTAAACTGCATTCCGGCAGCAAGGCCTCTGATTTAGAGGTTGTAAGGAGTATGGAAGCACCTATTAATTGCTGTTGTTCCCAGGTCCATCCTGACCCAGAGTGGTAGCACCCGTTAGAGTCCCAGCTATGAGCAAGGATTTTGGCCCCAAACTGGGGTCAAAACACTAAGAAAGTATAAAAATACACTTTTATAGAACTATATATTCAAAAATACTTTTATAGAAGAATATACATTTTTGAAAGAAAAATATTACCAATAATACATTTTTGAAGGAAAATTATTACCATAACACATTTTTGAAGGAAAAATATTATTCTCAGTAAAACATTTTGAATACAAAACTGGAAGGCATTTTCAGGTCCCCTAAAATAAAATAAAGAATAAAAATAAACATCTTTTTTCATTAAAATCTGACTAAATCGACATTCTTACTTTAACCAAACATTAAAAAAATATCTTAAAACCCCACATTTTTGGCCTTAAATAACCTACAGATGTTGATATGCCGTTAAACAAAACTCAAAACTCAAAAACTCAGAAGTGTTTGAGCCCGGTTTTAAAATAAGCACATTTCTTTAAATGATTCTCAAAGTGTAAAAAACAAAACTCACTACAATCATCAAAATATATTTGGAGTTGCTAGACAAAAATAAATGAAAGTGTTAGCAAAACAACCACATCTGCTAAAAATACGTTCGGGATGTCAAAATCAAGCAAGAGGGAGAAATCTCTGCTCCCTGGGTAGGTTAGTAGAAGACTGGATAAACTGATTCAGAAATTCGAAGTAGCCTATAAATGGAAAGAGGTGCCTTCAAGAAATCGAGAAAAGTTTAAGACATGAGGATATATCGTAACAAATAAATAAAGCAGTGCAGAAATTCTATGTCAAATGTAATCTTTTATTTTGCAGAGAATACTGGACAATCTGTGTATGCCTTTCACAAACTAAGCAAAGTATTAAGAGATAGGACATTATCATGAAATGCGAAGAAAATATTTCTAAACTACTATGTAATTGGTTCTACAGCGTTGGTTAGCAACTCGTCTACCGCAAAAATTTATTGGCTACCTAATGCGGGAAAATATGCTCAGTCAGTCATTACTCAAAAGAGACATGATTGCCCAAGCGTATATCACATATGGAAGTTAACTGACTGGCTTGCCTATAGAGTCAGTCTACAAGGTTTTAAGAAGGATGTCCCTCGCTAAGACCTACAAGTTTCATTCACTTGAAGCCACTGATCTAAGATAGCGGTTGTACCCTGCTAGCAGGTTAGATTGTTTCGAACGGGTAAATAAGGCAACAAAGGACAGGAAATGGTTCAAAGACATGATGCTCAGATCCCGGATGAGTCTGACACAAAGATGTAGAAAACGAAGTGTAGGAATGACAGAACAACGTCAACGTGAGATGGAAAAATTCATCACTACTTAGAGTAACAATAAAAGGTAGCTGTGGGGAGCCATAAACAATTAGGTTCTAAAGAGGTTCTACATAAGACAGAAGACTTATATGGACGCCAGTAGAAGGACAAAGATGAATATTAATGGATTTTGATCCGATTTCACCGACTTACCAACCTTTTGCAAGTTCTTCAAAACCAGAAACTATTTTGAAACCGTAAGATGTATTTTGAGACAATAATGATTTAGTCGACAAGTCTTACTAATTAACCCATAGCTGGAGGCAGAAGAGATGGATTCATACTTTTCCCAAGGATATTTGTGCGTAAGTGAATATAACGGCTCTCCGAATGACAATTACGTATTACCCCATCTGCACACCAAAGCTTACTGCATTTGATATTCCAAAGCGGCCATCCATCAAGGTACTGACCTGGAAGGTAAGTATTCAAAAGTTACTTAAAGCAACAAAAGAACGGAAGCTGTGAAGAGACATAGTTTAAAAGAATTGGCATATCAAAGAACAAGCACAGTGTGAACCAAATTTAAACTTATTTATAAATGGAACTTTGTCTGTGTGTGCATGTGTCTGTGTGTGTCCGCTACCTATAGACTCCAAAACGGCTGAACCGATTTTCTTATAAATTTACACAGTTGTACTATAAGCGTCTGCGAGTGTTCTTAGTTAGATTTTGCGTCAAGGTACCCCCGATAAATATCGAAAATCGATAATCGGAAAAATCGGGTTATAGAAGGAGTGGTCCGATTTTAATCAAATTTGATACACTCATAGACAAAGACATAAGAAACGATATTCAGAAGTTTCAAGGTTGCAGTTCTTACAATAGTGCAGAAAATCAATAATATATATAGACATAAGCAAGATGTTTGTGTGTGTGTCTGTTTATCTGTCTGTATGTCCTTTATACAAATCCACAATTTTTATCCGATTCTCATCAAACTTCACACAAATATTCTTTAGGCTGAGTCTGAGCTCCAGGACCATGGATTAGTTTTAAAGCTTTCATTATACCCGAGCAACGCTGGGCTATACTGCTAGTAGCAAATATGTACTTCTACTATGCTTGACGTATTAGATTTGCATGAGACTTAAAAAATGCTTGTGATTTTCATAAGTTATAGAAAAAGAATTGTGTTACGTCGTTGCACATGAAATGAATAACTTTATAGAAAATGAATAAAATGGTTCTGAAACGTTAAATAACGAATTTATTTAGTTGAAATTGGCCTCACGTTGATAAATGGCTGCTCTCAAACGCACTTCTAAATTGTTTATCTCATCTTTAAAAGTTTCTCAACCTTTGATGTGATAAACAGTTCAGTTGCTTCGATTATATCTTCCTTGCTACAGAATGTTTTATTGCGTATGAAAAGCTCAAAATGCTTAAATAAATGATAATCACGAAAGATATCAGGTGAATATTGAGGATGAAGGAACGTGTTTCATAATTCAGGCTATGCAACATTTAGGCACTTGATTGAGAAGTGTGCGGCCGTGTGTTTATGGGATCAGTCAGTTAAGTGCCATACGTGATACACGCTTGGGCTATCATGTCTCGAAAGAGACATGACTGACTGGGCAGAATATTATCCCAACATTGGGTTGCCATTTCTTTCTGCGGTAGACTGGTTGCCAACCAAGGCTATAAAACCCAATTTGTCCTGTTATTTAACCCATAACTGGAAGGAAGAGACAGATTAATACCTTTCCCAATAGGATTTGCGCATAAGTGAATGCAATGAATTCAGATGGAATTTGAACTCGGCTCGCCGATTTGTCGTTCCGAGTCGATATCCAATGCACCACAACGCACATGGGATACAAATCCTATATCAGTATTTGTCTATATTTTTGAGATGAGGTAGTATTTAGTGTATTTACATCATTCAAACTATTGACCTCATCTTTCTTGCCAGTTGTATGACGTTTCGGCTGTTGTACGCTCAAGCCTTCTTCAGGTGCTAGGAATCCCGAACCGAAACCTTTATTACAATATATACTGTAATAATATATAGAATATACATTGTAATAATGGGTTCAGTTCGAAATTCCTAGCACATGAAGAAGGCCTGAGCGTACAACGGCCAAAACATCGTACAAATGGCAACAAAGATGAGGACAATAGTCTGAATAACATAAATACTGTAAATATTACCTCATCTCAGAAATAAAGACAAATAGAAATATCTATTATTAAATGTCGTACAAGTGGCAACAAAGTTGAGGACAATAGTCCGAATAATCTAAATACTGTAAATACTACCTCATTTCAGAAATATAGACAAAGAAAATGATCTATTATTAAATGTTGTACAAATGGCAACAAAGATGAGGACAATAGTCCGAATATGGTAAATACTGTAAATCCTACATCATTCAACAATTAACTAAAACACAAAAAAGTAAAATTACACACCCGCAACAATGGATCAGAATGACTGAAAGCATTTTGGAAAAACCCAGACCAAAGCAAAAATTCACAATCAAGTGTGAAATTTAATTATACCGAATAGGAAAAAGATTGACCCCGTGCTGAAAGAAAAAGACGAAGCCCAATTTTGCTGTCAGATGTTTAATTTATTTAATAACCAATGAAGAGAAGCGATTTGCAAAACTGAGAAAAAAGTTAACCATCCAGTGTGAAAAGCTGAATCAGTATAAAGTGAAGAGGGAAAGAAAGTCAGTGAGCCAGATGGGAGCATAGAAACGACACGCTAAAATGTAACAAAGGAAATTTCAAACCGACCCGAACATAAGGTCGCGTCACGGGTTCTTTTTCTTCTCCTTCCAATATTTTTCTTTGTTTTTACTCACACCCTATAAAAAAAAACAACAGCAACAAACATCTTCAAACTAAAGTCCGATAAGTAAAATTTCTTTTATCACTTTACCTTCCTTTTCACTTTTTCGATGGTCATAAATAAAAAAACAGAACATAGACTTTATTAGTAAAGTTTTTAATCTTTCTACATACACAAATTCTGCTACTATCAACAATAAGCAGGGTTCATTTAACTCTTTATTACTATTTCTCTGAAACGATTAACTATATATATTTTTATCTTTGAACATTTTCTTCTTACAAATTCGTTATTCTGTTTAGTTAATACAGTTTTTTCTTTAATGTACAAGACAAAATATTTTATCCTTCCACATTTCAATATCTACCTTTAACCTTCTGATATTTTAAATTGTGGGAACTTCAATGGTGTTTGGCACAAGGCCAATTTGACAAACATCACCGAGGTCCCTACATGTTCTTGGGCATTAAAATTGGGCAATCCCTAGGATGCATTTTTTTTCAGTTTTTCGAGCATACACTCAATTTTCTCAGAATACGAAATTGCTATTATTGTTTTCCCTTTGACCGTGCTTTTAAACGTTTAAAGGCACGGTCAAACAGCGGACGACATGAAACCAAACTCTCTTATCATTCTGAAGCTGAGATTCTGATCTCAAAATATTAATGAATAATAAATAGGTAATACCCAAAACTTTCTTTACCTTCCTTCATTATACTAAACGCTTTGTGATAGCCTTCAAATAGCTATCCATACACCTTATATACATAATGCTTCAATCAAATTACAAAACTCCCCTAATACATAATGTGCAATATTTAATGTGTGACAAACTAATATATATATATATATAAGCTGTGTATACTATTTATATGTATTTATTTATTTGCCATCTCTCATTCTATGGCTTAGGGAGTAGAGACTCCGGCTGACACCAAATCGGACGAGTTTCGATCCTGGCCAGAAGCAAGTAGATGTCTAGCCATACTGATGAGCTGTGATATAGCGAAACAGGCTTGTATGTGGATGACAAATATATATATATATATATAATATTATTTATTCATAAATTATAACATGGATATGTTACAATATCACTACAAAAGTAGCCATTTTGTTTCAACACTTTTGTGTCTTTTCAAGTGATGTGGTGGTTCTTAAAAGAAAAAAACAAATGTGCGTTGGATATATATATATATCGGCTCCCCGGTTTTTCGTTCCGAGCCGATATCCACTGTACGCACAACGCACATCATTTTTTTTTTCTTTTAAGAACCATCACATCACTTGAAAAGACACAAAAGTGTTGAAACAAAATGGCTACTTTTGTAGTGATGTTGTAACATATCCATGTTATAATTGATGAATAAATAATATCATTAGCTCTACTTTTGTATTGAGCACTTTCTTAAATATAGTGTTTCTTTTGACAAGGAATATTATTCCAACAATACTTGTATATATATATATATATATATATATATATATATATATATATAAAGGAACAAAATAATAGAAACAAGACAATTTATTTAAAATGGCCCAAGTACCGCCTTTGTAAGTAATTACAGCTTGAATTTTGCGTAGAATCTATTCTTATAAAGTTTCGATTGTTTCCAGAGGAATTTTCATTCATTCTTCAGCTAAAACAGTCTCCAATTCATTCAATGATGACAGTAAAGGATATCGACTCCTCACGTGTTTTTCTTAAATGAACCACAAATGTTCAATGTGTTGAGATCTGTCCAACGTAAGGGGAAAATAAAATGTTCAACTTCTAGAGAAGTTGAACATTCAGCGACAAGTTTAGCAGTATGAAACTGTGCATTATCATCCTGAAAAATATCGTTTCACTCCGAAAACAGTTTCTGAACAATAGGATAAAGTTTATCCCATAAAATCCTTAAGTAGTCCTGACTGTTTATTTTAATAAAGTTTTTTTTTAATAATATTTGTAAAAACACTGTTTTAGGAAAAAAATGAAGTACTATTAATATTAAATCAGTTAGTTAAATGCCATACGTGATACACACTTTGGGCGATCATGTCTCGAAAGAGACATGACTGTCTAGGCAGAAGATTATTCTGTAGTGGGTTGCCATTGCTTTCTGCGGTAGACTGGTTGCCAGCCAAGGCTATAGAACCCAATCTGTCCTATTATTTATCCCATAACTAAAGGGAGGAGACGGATTAATACCTTTCCCAAGGGTATTTGTGCGTAAGTGAATGCAAGGTATACAACCAGAATTCGAACTCGCCCCACCCCACAATTTGTGGTTCCGAGCCGATATCCAACGCACGTCCAATATTAAATCAACAAACATAAAAATTAAACGAGCTTTTGCCAGTTAAATCAAATTTTCTAAATCATGCTATTACGGTACTAAAAGTTTCCATTATTTTGTCCTCTCTCTCTCTCTCTCTCTCTCTCTCTCTCTCTCTCTGTATGTATGTATGTGTGCGCGCGTGTGTGTGTGTGTGTAAATGTATACATATATGAATATTTGTGTAAGTATATATTTATAATGTATAAATATGTGTGTAAATATGAGTGTGTGTTTAAAATAAGATATTTTTTATAGTAAGAAGGGTTATTTCGTTAGACGACAACGAAATACATGAAGAAAAAGGGTCGATGGATTTGATTATATTTATACGACTATTCAATCACCTGGACGAAAAAAAACGCTGTATTGGTGCAGCGTAGACGATTAATTTCGGGAAACATCTCGCCAAGTGGCATGATGGAAGAGGATCATATTAATCTATCTTAGAATCGGATTGTTGTTTATACAACAAAATTATTTCGAAATCTCTGATTAACGAGAAATGCACTCATAAATTTCGTATATTTTTAATTTCTGGCAAGACGTTGTGATATTACTTCTAGCAATTATATTTGCGTATTGCAACCTACGCCAGAAATTACCAAACTCCGTCTGCCACGTTCTATATTTAGGAGCCACCAATCAAATCAAAAATAGAAGTATTGTTACCCTTTCTGGGATAGAGTTACACAGTAGACACTGTTCAAACCTTACAGTAATCAAATCTGATTAAGCGTCCGTTTGAAAGGTGACTCATTTTCCAACTTACAATATTTTTCCCTTTACGGATAAAAAAGTTATCAAACTTTCTCTTTTTTTAATAATGTCACCCCAATCAAGGAAATAAAGCCACTAGGACGCAAGGGGGGTTTACTGACTGTTAGAGATTATGAGAAAACACTACTAATTAAGAAAAGAATAAAGAGTAAAGGTAAGTGAAGAGGACTATAAAAGAATAAAGAGTGACGATAACGATTAATATTTCATTTAACTTTTTGGAGAAGAAAATATCCGAGAGAGGGTTTTACAAGCGATAAGCGCGACGTAAGAAGGCTGTTAATATTCTCTTACGTTTACTTTCTTTCCCGGCAGATACAATCTTCAAAAATTCAAATGCAAAGTCAATAGTCATCTCCTATCTAACTTGCATCCTCTCTCTCTCTCTATCTCTCTCTCTCTCTCTCTCACGCTTCTTTTCTTCGTTCACTCCACTCGCATCAGTATTCTCGCCCTTCTCCTACCCTCTTCCTGACACCCCTTGTAACCTTTCACTCTTTCTCATAACTTACCTCTTATGAAACCCCCTACTCAACAGTGGCAGTAAAATGCTTTTCTTGGGACGACACGATTATAAAATAATATATACTATTTACATTATTCGGACTATTGTCTTCATCTTTGTTGCCACTTGTACGACGTTTCGGCCGTTGTATGCTCTGGCCTTCTTCAGGTGCTAGGAATTTCGAACCGAACCCTTTATTACAAACACTGAGGCATATGAACTTCATTACTCTTTTGGAAGTCATAAGTTATCTCCCTCTAATCCTATAAGTTATTTGCACTGCTGTAGCCTGGTATTGAACTCAAATCTCTTTGGATCAAGTCACAGGAACTAACCAACGTCTATATAAAGATGAGGACAATAGTACGAATAATGTAAATACTGTAAATACTACCTCATCTGACAAATATAGACAAAAGGCTGAAAATATATTTAAAATAAATCTGTTTAAAAAAATCAGCCATTAAACATGCGCCTATCTGGTTAACTTTACTTACATTCGGAATAATGTACTCATCTTTCAGTCAGTCAGTTAAGTGCCATACGTGATACACGCTTGGGCGATCGTCTCTCGAAAGAGACATGACTGACTGGTCAGAACATTATCCCGCAGTAGGTTGCCATTACTTTATCCGGTAGACTGATTACCATCCAAGGCTGTAGAACCCAATCTGTTCTGTTATTTAAGCCATAACTGGAGGGAAGAGACGGATTAATACCTTTCCCAAGGTTATTTGTGTTGGACTTTTTGCGTCCATTATATACTGGGCATACCCCCATGAGCCAAACCGTCTTATAGTTCACCAATAGAAGGCTTAGCCAATCAGGAAGCTCAAAATATTCAATGCAACGTGTATAAATGGCGGCCATATTTTCCCGAGTATTGGAGTTCAAATCCGATACTGGAGAGTGTCTGAGTCGAGGGTAATAATCTTTGACGTTGTTTCATTGAACAGATTACGTGCGGCAAGGACACTCTATATTCATATACTATGACAGACATAGTCAACAGATGCCAAGATGATACTCTATATCCAGGAACGTTGTGAACATTGCCTTCACTCCATTAATTTGTGACCATCTTGGAGTGTTGTTGCTATATAATATACATTCGGGAGATTGATTCTCTATTATAATCAATACATAAACTGATCCCTTACTTTGTGACCAGCATGGACGTTAGTTACTATATAATATACATTTGGGAGATTGATTCTCTATTATAATCAATACATAAACTGATCCCTTACTTTGTGACCATCATGGACGGTTGTTGCTATATAATATACATTCGGGAGATTGATTCTCTATTATAATCAATACATAAACTGATCCCTGAATTTGTGACCAGTATGGACGATTGTTACTATATAATATACATTCGGGAGATTGATTCTCTATTATAATCAAACATAAACTGATCTCTGACTTTGTGACCATCATGGACTGTTGTTGCTATATAATATACATTTGGAAGATTGATTCTCTATTATAATCAATACATAAACTGATCCCTGCACTTTATCCATAAATGATGGCGAATTTTACCAACAATTTTTGTGTAAGTGAAAAAAGAAGAGAACACAGACTTTATTAATAACCGTTTTAATCTTTTCTACATACACACATTCTGCTACTATCAACAATAGGCTGGATTCATTTAAGTCTTTACTACTATTTCTCCGGAACCATTAACCATGTATATTTTTGTCTGTGAATATTTTCTTCTTACAAATCTGTTATTCTTCAGAATTATGGGAGAGCTTCACGTCGTACGCTGTTGGACCGTGTTTATAAAACGTTTAAAGGCACGATCCAACAGCGGTCGACGTAAAAGCAAGCTATCCTATCATTCTGAAGCAGGGATTTCGATATCGAAATATTAATGAATAATAAGGTATTCACCTGGAATTCGAACTCGGATCCCCGATTTTCCGTTCCGAGCCGATATTCACCTCACCACAACGCACATCCTCATCTTTATTTGTGCCTGTCTCAAGGCTTGGGTAATATTTTTTAATCGTTTCATCCGAAGCAAATCAATAAAGTCAACAAAACTTTTGTCTCAGAAGGCGCAAATGAGTCCTTTTAACCCAACCATCCTTTTCCAAGTGTCCATGCGGAGATAGAAATAAGTAATAAAGTCAATAAAACATTTGTCTCAGATGAGTCCCTTTAACCCAACCCGCCTTTTCCAAGTGTCCATGCGGAGATAGAAATAAGTAATAAAGTCAATAAAACATTTGTCTCAGATGAGTGCCTTTAACCCAACCCGCCTTTTCCGTGTGTCCATGCGGAGATAGAAATAAGTAATAAAGTCAATAAAACTTTTGTCTCAGATGAGTCCCTTTAACCCAACCCGCCTTTTCCGTGTGTCCATGCGGAGATAGAAATAAGTAATAAAGTCAATAAAACTTTTGTCTCAGATGAGTCCCTTTAACCCAACCCGCCTTTTCCAAGTGTCCATGCGGAGATAGAAATAAGTAATAAAGTCAATAAAACATTTGTCTCAGATGAGTCCCTTTAACCCAACCCGCCTTTTCCAAGTGTCCATGCGGAGATAGAAATAAGTAATAAAGTCAATAAAACATTTGTCTCAGATGAGTGCCTTTAACCCAACCCGCCTTTTCCGTGTGTCCATGCGGAGATAGAAATAAGTAATAAAGTCAATAAAACATTTGTCTCAGATGAGTCCCTTTAACCCAACCCGCCTTTTCCAAGTGTCCATGCGGAGATAGAAATAAGTAATAAAGTCAATAAAACTTTTGTCTCAGATGAGTCCCTTTAACCCAACCCGCCTTTTCCAAGTGTCCATGCGGAGATAGAAATAAGTAATAAAGTCAATAAAACATTTGTCTCAGATGAGTGCCTTTAACCCAACCCGCCTTTTCCGTGTGTCCATGCGGAGATAGAAATAAGTAATAAAGTCAATAAAACTTTTGTCTCAGATGAGTCCCTTTAACCCAACCCGCCTTTTCCGTGTGTCCATGCGGAGATAGAAATAAGTAATAAAGTCAATAAAACATTTGTCTCAGATGAGTGCCTTTAACCCAACCCGCCTTTTCCGTGTGTCCATGCGGAGATAAAAATAAGTAATAAAGTCAATAAAACTTTTGTCTCAGATGAGTCCCTTTAACCCAACCCGCCTTTTCCGTGTGTCCATGCGGAGATAGAAATAAGTAATAAAGTCAATAAAACTTTTGTCTCAGATGAGTCCCTTTAACCCAACCATCCTTTTCCAAGTGTCCATGCGGAGATAGAAATAAGTAATAAAGTCAATTAAACATTTGTCTCAGATGAGTGCCTTTAACCCAACCCGCCTTTTCCGTGTGTCCATGCGGAGATAGAAATAGGTAATAAAGTCAATAAAACTTTTGTCTCAGATGAGTCCCTTTAAACCAACCATCCTTTTCCAAGTGTCCATGCGGAGATAGAAATAAGTAATAAAGTCAATAAAACATTTGTCTCAGATGAGTCCCTTTAACCCAACCCGCCTTTTCCGTGTGTCCATGCGGAGATAGAAATAAGTAATAAAGTCAATAAAACATTTGTCTCAGATGAGTGTCTTTAACCCAACCCGCCTTTTCCAAGTGTCCATGCGGAGATAGAAATAAGTAATAAAGTCAATAAAACTTTTGTCTCAGATGAGTCCCTTTAAACCCAACCCGCCTTTTCCGTGTGTCCATGCGGAGATAAAAATAAGTAATAAAGTCAATAAAACTTTTGTCTCAGATGAGTCCCTTTAACCCAACCCGCCTTTTCCGTGTGTCCATGCGGAGATAGAAATAAGTAATAAAGTCAATAAAACATTTGTCTCAGATGAGTGTCTTTAACCCAACCCGCCTTTTCCAAGTGTCCATGCGGAGATAGAAATAAGTAATAAAGTCAATAAAACTTTTGTCTCAGATGAGTCCCTTTAACCCAACCCGCCTTTTCCAAGTGTCCATGCGGAGATAGAAATAAATAATAAAGTCAATAAAACTTTTGTCTCAGATGAGTCCTTTAACCCAACCCGCCTTTTTCAAGTGTCCATGCGGAGATAGAAATAAGTAATAAAGTCAATAAAACTTTTGTCTCAGATGAGTCCTTTAACCCAACCCGCCTTTTCCAAGTGTCCATGCGGAGATAGAAATAAGTAATAAAGTCAATAAAACTTTTGTCTCAGATGATCCCTTTAACCCAACCCGCCTTTTCCAAGTGTCCATGCGGAGATAGAAATAAGTAATAAAGTCAATAAAACTTTTGTCTCAGATGAGTCCCTTTAACCCAACCCGCCTTTTCCAAGTGTCCATGCGGAGATAGAAATAAGTAATAAAGTCAATAAAACATTTGTCTCAGATGAGTGCCTTTAACCCAACCCCGCCTTTTCCAAGTGTCCATGCGGAGATAGAAATAAGTATTAAAGTCAATAAAACATTTGTCTCAGATGAGTCCTTTAACTTAACCCGCCTTTTCCGTGTGTCCATGCGGAGATAGAAATAAGTAATAAAGTCAATAAAACTTTTGTCTCAGATGAGTCCCTTTAACCCGCCTTTTCCGTGTGTCCATGCGGAAATAGAAATAAGTAATAAAGTCAATAAAACTTTTGTCTCAGATGAGTCCTTTAACCCAACCCGCCTTTTCCAAGTGTCCATGCGGAGATAGAAATAAGTAATAAAGTCAATAAAACATTTGTCTCAGATGAGTGCCTTTAACCCAACCCGCCTTTTCCGTGTGTCCATGCGGAGATAGAAATAAGTAATAAAGTCAATAAAACTTTTGTCTCAGATGAGTCCTTTAACCCAACCCGCCTTTTCCGTGTGTCCATGCGGAGATAGAAATAAGTAATAAAGTCAATAAAACTTTTGTCTCAGATGAGTCCCTTTAACCCAACCCCGCCTTTTCCAAGTGTCCATGCGGAGATAGAAATAAGTAATAAAGTCAATAAAACATTTCATCTCAGATGAGTCCCTTTAACCCAACCCGCCTTTTCCAAGTGTCCATGCGGAGATAGAAATAAGTAATAAAGTCAATAAAACATTTGTCTCAGATGAGGTGCCTTTAACCCAACCCGCCTTTTCCGTGTGTCCATGCGGAGATAGAAATAAGTAATAAAGTCAATAAAACACATTTGTCTCAGATGAGTCCCTTTAACCCAACCCGCCTTTTCCAAGTGTCCATGCGGAGATAGAAATAAGTAATAAAGTCAATAAAACTTTTGTCTCAGATGGTCCTTTAACCCAACCGCCTTTTCCAAGTGTCCATGCGGAGATAGAAATAAGTAATAAAGTCAATAAAACATTTGTCTCAGATGAGTGCCTTTAACCCAACCCGCCTTTTCCGTGTGTCCATGCGGAGATAGAAATAAGTAATAAAGTCAATAAAACTTTTGTCTCAGATGAGTCCTTTAACCCAACCGCCTTTTCCGTGTGTCCATTGCGGAGATAGAAATAAGTAATAAAGTCAATAAAACATTTGTCTCAGATGAGTGCCTTTAACCCAACCCGCCTTTTCCGTGTGTCCATGCGGAGATAAAAATAAGTAATAAAGTCAATAAAACTTTTGTCTCAGATGAGTCCTTTAACCCAACCCGCCTTTTCCGTGTGTCCATGCGGAGATAGAAATAAGTAATAAAGTCAATAAAACTTTTGTCTCAGATGAGTCCTTTAACCCAACCATCCTTTTCCAAGTGTCCATGCGGAGATAGAAATAAGTAATAAAGTCAATTAAACATTTGTCTCAGATGGTGCCTTTAACCCAACCCGCCTTTTCCGTGTGTCCATGCGGAGATAGAAATAAGTAATAAAGTCAATAAAACTTTTGTCTCAGATGAGTCCCTTTAAACCAACCATCCTTTTCCAAGTGTCCATGCGGAGATAGAAATAAGTAATAAAGTCAATAAAACATTTGTCTCAGATGAGTCCTTTAACCCAACCCGCCTTTTCCGTGCGTCATGCGGAGATAGAAATAAGTAATAAAGTCAATAAAACATTTTGTCTCAGATGAGTGTCTTTAACCCAACCCGCCTTTTCCAAGTGTCCATGCGGAGAGATAGAAATAAGTAATAAAGTCAATAAAACTTTTTGTCTCAGATGAGTCCCTTTAAACCCAACCTGCCTTTTCCGTGTGTCCATGCGGAGATAAAAATAAGTAATAAAGTCAATAAAACTTTTGTCTCAGATGAGTCCCTTTAACCCAACCCGCCTTTTCCGTGTGTCCATGCGGAGATAGAAATAAGTAATAAAGTCAATAAAACATTTGTCTCAGATGAGTGTCTTTAACCCAACCCGCCTTTTCCAAGTGTCCATGCGGAGATAGAAATAAGTAATAAAGTCAATAAAAACTTTTGTCTCAGATGAGTCCCTTTTAACCCAACCCGCCTTTTCCAAGTGTCCATGCGGAGATAGAAATAAATAATAAAGTCAATAAAACTTTTGTCTCAGATGAGTCCCTTTAACCCAACCCGCTCTTTTTCGCTGTCCATGCGGAGATAGAAATAAGTAATAAAGTCAATAAAACTTTTGTCTCAGATGAGTCCCTTTAACCCAACCCGCCTTTTCCAAGTGTCCATGCGGAGATAGAAATAAGTAATAAAGTCAATAAAACTTTTGTCTCAGATGAGTCCCTTTAACCCAACCTGCCTTTTTTCCAAGTGTCCATGCGGAGATAGAAATAAGTAATAAAGTCAATAAAACTTTTGTCTCAGATGAGTCCTTTAACCCAACCCGCCTTTTCCGTGTGTCCATGCGGAGATAGAACAAGTAATAAAGTCAATAAAACTTTTGTCTCAGATGAGTCCCTTTAACCCAACCCGCCTTTTCCAAGTGTCCATGCGGAGATAGAAATAAGTAATAAAGTCAATAAAACATTTGTCTCAGATGAGTGCCTTTAACCCAACCCGCCTTTTCCGTGTGTCCATGCGGAGATAGAAATAAGTAATAAAGTCAATAAAACTTTTGTCTCAGATGAGTCCCTTTTAACCCAACCCGCCTTTTCCGTGTGTCCATGCGGAGATAGAAATAAGTAATAAAGTCAATAAAACATTTGTCTCAGATGAGTGCCTTTAACCCAACCCGCCTTTTCCGTGTGTCCATGCGGAGATAGAAATAAGTAATAAAGTCAATAAAACATTTGTCTCAGATGAGTCCCTTTAACCCAACCCGCTCTTTCCAAGTGTCCATGCGGAGATAGAAATAAGTAATAAAGTCAATAAAACTTTTGTCTCAGATGAGTCCCTTTAACTCAACCCGCCTTTTCCAAGTGTCCATGCGGAGATAGAAATAAGTAATAAAGTCAATAAAACATTTGTCTCAGATGAGTGCTCTTTTTAACCCAACCCGCCTTTTCCGTGTGTCCATGCGGAGATAGAAATAAGTAATAAAGTCAATAAAACTTTTGTCTCAGATGAGTCCCTTTAACCCAACCCGCCTTTTTCCGTGTGAAATAAGTAATAAAGTCAATAAAACATTTGTCTCAGATGAGTGCCTTTAACCCAACCCGCCTTTTCCGTGTGTCCATGCGGAGATAAAAATAAGTAATAAAGTCAATAAAACTTTTGTCTCAGATGAGTCCTTTTAACCCAACCCGCCTTTTTCCGTGTGTCCATGCGGAGATAGAAATAAGTAATAAAGTCAATAAAACTTTTGTCTCAGATGAGTCCCTTTAACCCAACCATCCTTTTCCAAGTAGTCTATGCGGAGATAGAAATAAGTAAGAAAGTCAATTAAACATTTGTCTCAGATGAGTGCTCTTTAACCCAACCCGCCTTTTCCGTGTGTCCATGCGGAGATAGAAATAAGTAATAAAGTCAATAAAACTTTTGTCTCAGATGAGTCCCTTTAAACCAACCATCCTTTTCCAAGTGTCCATGCGGAGATAGAAATAAGTAATAAAGTCAATAAAACATTTGTCTCAGATGAGTCCCTTTTAACCCAACCCGCCTTTTCCGTGTATCCAGTGAGGATAGAAATAAGTAATAAAGTCAATAAAACATTTGTCTCAGATGAGTGTCTTTAACCCAACCTGCCTTTTCCAAGTGTCCATGCGGAGATAGAAATAAGTAATAAAGTCAATAAAACTTTTGTCTCAGATGAGTCCCTTAAACCCAACCCGCCTTTTCCGTGTGTCCATGGAGATAAAAATAAGTAATAAAGTCAATAAAACTTTTGTCTCAGATGAGTCCCTTTAACCCAACCCGCCTTTTCCGTGTGTCCATGCGGAGATAGAAATAAGTAATAAAGTCAATAAAACATTTGTCTCAGATGAGTGTCTTTAACCCAACCCGCCTTTTCCAAGTGTCCATGCGGAGATAGAAATAAGTAATAAAGTCAATAAAACTTTTGTCTCAGATGAGTCCCTTTAACCCAACCCGCCTTTTCCAAGTGTCCATGCGGAGATAGAAATAAATAATAAAGTCAATAAAACTTTTGTCTCAGATGAGTCCCTTTAACCCAACCCGCCTTTTTCAAGTGTCCATGCGGAGATAGAAATAAGTAATAAAGTCAATAAAACTTTTGTCTCAGATGAGTCCCTTTAACCCAACCCGCCTTTTCCAAGTGTCCATGCGGAGATAGAAATAAGTAATAAAGTCAATAAAACTTTTGTCTCAGATGAGTCCCTTTAACCCAACCCGCCTTTTCCAAGTGTCCATGCGGAGATAGAAATAAGTAATAAAGTCAATAAAACTTTTGTCTCAGATGAGTCCCTTTAACCCAACCCGCCTTTTCCGTGTGTCCATGCGGAGATAGAAATAAGTAATAAAGTCAATAAAACTTTTGTCTCAGATGAGTCCCTTTAACCCAACCCGCCTTTTCCAAGTGTCCATGCGGAGATAGAAATAAGTAATAAAGTCAATAAAACATTTGTCTCAGATGAGTGCCTTTAACCCAACCCGCCTTTTCCGTGTGTCCATGCGGAGATAGAAATAAGTAATAAAGTCAATAAAACTTTTGTCTCAGATGAGTCCCTTTAACCCAACCCGCCTTTTCCGTGTGTCCATGCGGAGATAGAAATAAGTAATAAAGTCAATAAAACATTTGTCTCAGATGAGTGCCTTTAACCCAACCCGCCTTTTCCGTGTGTCCATGCGGAGATAAAAATAAGTAATAAAGTCAATAAAACTTTTGTCTCAGATGAGTCCCTTTAACCCAACCCGCCTTTTCCGTGTGTCCATGCGGAGATAGAAATAAGTAATAAAGTCAATAAAACTTTTGTCTCAGATGAGTCCCTTTAACCCAACCATCCTTTTCCAAGTGTCCATGCGGAGATAGAAATAAGTAATAAAGTCAATAAAACATTTGTCTCAGATGAGTGCCTTTAACCCAACCCGCCTTTTCCGTGTGTCCATGCGGAGATAGAAATAAGTAATAAAGTCAATAAAACTTTTGTCTCAGATGAGTCCCTTTAAACCAACCATCCTTTTCCAAGTGTCCATGCGGAGATAGAAATAAGTAATAAAGTCAATAAAACATTTGTCTCAGATGAGTCCCTTTAACCCAACCCGCCTTTTCCGTGTGTCCATGCGGAGATAGAAATAAGTAATAAAGTCAATAAAACATTTGTCTCAGATGAGTGTCTTTAACACAACCCGCCTTTTCCAAGTGTCCATGCGGAGATAGAAATAAGTAATAAAGTCAATAAAACTTTTGTCTCAGATGAGTCCCTTTAAACCCAACCCGCCTTTTCCGTGTGTCCATGCGGAGATAAAAATAAGTAATAAAGTCAATAAAACTTTTGTCTCAGATGAGTCCCTTTAACCCAACCCGCCTTTTCCGTGTGTCCATGCGGAGATAGAAATAAGTAATAAAGTCAATAAAACATTTGTCTCAGATGAGTGTCTTTAACCCAACCCGCCTTTTCCAAGTGTCCATGCGGAGATAGAAATAAGTAATAAAGTCAATAAAACTTTTGTCTCAGATGAGTCCCTTTAACCCAACCCGCCTTTTCCAAGTGTCCATGCGGAGATAGAAATAAATAATAAAGTCAATAAAACTTTTGTCTCAGATGAGTCCCTTTAACCCAACCCGCCTTTTTCAAGTGTCCATGCGGAGATAGAAATAAGTAATAAAGTCAATAAAACTTTTTTCTCAGATGAGTCCCTTTAACCCAACCCGCCTTTTCCAAGTGTCCATGCGGAGATAGAAATAAGTAATAAAGTCAATAAAACTTTTGTCTCAGATGAATCCCTTTAACCCAACCCGCCTTTTCCAAGTGTCCATGCGGAGATAGAAATAAGTAATAAAGTCAATAAAACTTTTGTCTCAGATGAGTCCCTTTAACCCAACCCGCCTTTTCCAAGTGTCCATGCGGAGATAGAAATAAGTAATAAAGTCAATAAAACATTTGTCTCAGATGAGTGCCTTTAACCCAACCCGCCTTTTCCAAGTGTCCATGCGGAGATAGAAATAAGTAATAAAGTCAATAAAACATTTGTCTCAGATGAGTGCCTTTAACCCAACCCGCCTTTTCCAAGTGTCCATGCGGAGATAGAAATAAGTAATAAAGTCAATAAAACATTTGTCTCAGATGAGTGCCTTTAACCCAACCCGCCTTTTCCGTGTGTCCATGCGGAGATAGAAATAAGTAATAATTATGTCACAAAATTCCGAAACCAACGCTTTATTCTACTAATGCCGTCCTTGACCAAAGACTTAGAGAATTAAACGTAATTTGTTTGCTTGCCTATTGCTTTATACGACTAATTTCGTTGATGTCATGCTTGACCGCCATAAATGCGGTTTCTTTATTCTAACTCATGCCTTAATTCCTTCTGAAAACTTTTCGGACGTACAGTGGCCGAGACGTTGTAGTAAATAACCCTCTTTGTTTGTTACTCTCCACGACTTTCTTTCCTGTTATAACCTTGATCAAGATTTTTTTCTTTTACTATTTTCCAAAATTTTGTTCTGCAAACCATTTTCACAAACTCGTTAGATACCATTTTTCAGTTTACATCACCTTAATATCGGTATCATTTAATCTTAAAATTCTAGTTGATTCACATACGCTCAAATACCCTTGTAAAAGGTATTAATCCGCCTCTTTCATCCAGTTATGGGTTAAATAACAAGACAGATTAGATTCTATAGCCTTAACCAGTCTACCTCAGAAAGTAATAGCAACCTACTTCGGGATAATCTTTTGCCCAGTCAGTCATGTCTCTTTCGAGACATGATCGCCCAAGTGTGTATCACGTATGACACTTAACTGACTGACTAAAACAAGACTAATTTTTACGTAGGTTTTTGCAGTTATTTTAATCATTTAATGAAATAAACAAATCCACTAAAACGAAAGAAGTTAAGGCGGCGGAGACAACAAAAAACAAGAATGAAGAAGAGAGAATATAACGATTGATATTGCATTTAAATATTTCAAAATCAAAATTGACTGGAGAAAGAAAAGTCAGAGAAAAGTTTAATGACAGATGAGACTGCGGCCATTTCAATGACAAATGACGTATAGGACACTGAATATAGACTAAAATCATATTTGTTAAATATTTTCAAAAATTCACTTTTATATCAAAACATCGCTTACGTATATTAAAACATAAGATCAATGTTTATTGCTTTTGACACTTATTAAACTTCATCAGGACTGAAACCCCCAAAATTCTTCTTCGCCATCAGTTAGTGTGTCGTCATTAGTATCCATGACATAATAGTGTGTGAACCTCCTTCGCGTAGACATACGCATACATACAGTCAGTTAAGTGCCAAACGTGAAACACGCTTTGGCTATCATGTCTCGAAAGAGACATGACCGACTGGGCAGAAGATTATCCCGCAGTAGGTTGCTGTTGAATTCTGCGGTAAACTGGTTGGTAGCCAAGGCTATAGAACCTAATCTGTCTTGTTATTTAACCCATAACTGGAGGGAAGAGACGGATTAATACCTTTCCCAAGGATATTTGTGCGTAAGTGAATGCAATGAATTCAACTGGAATTCGAGCTCGGCTCTCCGAGCATACATACAACTCACGCATTTAATACCAAGCGACCATTAGCTATTCACATGTTCAATACTGAACAACCATTAGCTGAAAAACACGCTCGCTAATTGGTTGATCCAAACTAATCAGATAGTTTGAGAGTGGAAGATGATATTTTCCCGCGCAGCAGTCTGGAGCCAACAGGAAACTATTTAAGAAAGACACCCACTTCAGCGAGGCCCCAGCGGTGGGAGCAGTTGTGGGGACACGCGTCATAATTCTCACTCATACACCCACATGCATCTTCAGTGAGGACCAGTTGGGGGACACACGAAAATCTTCTCACCCAATCCCACTCACTCACTAATCAATTTTCATACACGCATGTTGACACGCTATGATACTTTCTCTTTCAATGATGTGCGTTGTGGTGCATTGGATATCGGCTCGGAACGAGAAATCGGGGAGCCGAGTTCGAATTGCAGCCGAATTCATTGCGTTCACTTACTCGCAAATACCCTTGGGAAAGGTATTAATCCGTCTATTCCTTCCAGTTATGGGTTAAATAACAGGACAGATTGGGTTGTGTAGCCTTGGCCAGCAATCACTCTACCGCAGAAAGCAATGGCAACCTACTGCGGGATAATCTTCTGCCTAGTCAGTCAGTTCTCGAAAGAGACATGATCGCCCAAGCGTGTATCACGTATGGCACTTAACTAACTGACTGATGTTGATACGCTATGATACTTTCTCTTTCAATGACGTAACCTTATAACAAGTCTTAACGAGGACAAATCTTAAGAACAATCTTTAAAACATTCATGAACATTTATTCAGTTTTAATTGAACTTTCAATTTACTGTCAAAGAGAGGTAACTCTTGACTTTTTCCAAACTGTTCACTTAAATGCATGCTTTTCTTTATTTACATTGATTAATTGTATATTTGTTAATACATGTAGTTTTGTTACATTAGTCGCTGGTTATTCTTTGCATGAGTCATGTGTGATGTTTTCTAATCAAAATTTAAATTAATATAGTGAACTGCCAATCAGTCTACTTCAGTAGTCGTTCAGTTCGTCATGAGTTATGGTGTGTTAATCTCCATCTTCATTCTCTATCTTTTTCGTTCTTGAAGCAAACAAATCCTCATTCTCTTCAGTGCCATCCATGGTATTGAAGATGCCACATTATTTTCAAGGACTTGATAATTAATTCCTCATATTAATACTATTCCAGGCTTCCTTCCTATTATTAAGCTCAATCTAGGTCTTTTAAATGACCCGCCCTTAGTAAATTCTTTTTTGTCAGATACCATCGATGATGTTTACAATTTTAAAATAAAACTCTGGAAAGGTTTGTTAACTGAACCCTGTGTAGTTTCATGCCTCTCATTTAGTAATATATCTCTCCTCATGTATTTAATGATTTCCAGGGATTTTGTTAAACATTTATTAGGAATGGGGCATTGGTTTGTGTTTCTACAATTGCAAATATTTTGCTTAAAGCGTTATAAACATTTTCCCAAAATAAACCTTTAAGCAAAATTTTCAATAGGAATACACTAAAACTTAATTATAGCTGCTCCAACAATTTAGAAAAATAATTAAATTAAAATATTGAAATCATACAACAAAATCAATTCTCATACCCAGGTTAATTTGCCCGATAATAATAACTTTTATAATTCTAGAAACTAGAACCAATGCCCCCTAGTTAATAAATGTTTAGCAAAATCCCTGGTCTGTATGTGTTCAATTTCATCCGTGGAGAACCATAAGGATGCTAAAATTTATATCGGAAATACAATGAACTTTTTTAAAAAGCACATTTACAATCACCTCTCATCCTTCAATAATAAGGACAAACAAAATATGACATCACTTTCTAAATATTTTCGGAAGTTAAAAAATTAAAATAAAATGCCTACAGTTAAATGGAAAATCCCCAAACAGGTTAGAACATCTAGATCGCTGAAAAACATATATGTTTTCTTTGTCTACAAGAAAAAATGAAAATCATTAAATACATGAGGAAAGATATATTACTAAATCAGAGGCATGAAACCACAATAAATTGCAAACATATTAAAGAACTAACCTTACAATGATGCTAAAATTACAAAATGTAAAGTTCAAATCTATAGAAACGATAAACATTTTATAGTATGAATCTTGGCATGATATTCACTTTTAACTGTTTGATCTCTCTCCTTATGTTAGTTTTATCTCTAATTTTATTTTTATTTCATACTACAAATTTTGAGTTAATTAAAAATTTTCTAAAATTTTAGGTTGAAATTATACTTTAACAAATATTTTTTAATTCTAAATTAAGTTTTAATCATTTTTTTCTTTCAATAACTCCTACGCCATCTTTTCAAAAAACGCCAAAAGTTTATAGCCTTATCTAAATCTAAATTTATTTATAAATGGAACTTTGTCTGTGTGTGTGTGTGTGTGTGTGTGTGTGTGTGTCCGTTGCCTATAGACTCCGAAACGGCTGAATCGATTTTCTTGAAAATTTAGAGAGTTGTGCTATAAGCGTCTGCGAGTGTTCTTAGCTAGGTTTTGCGTCGAGGTACCCCCGATAAATATCGAAAATCGATAATCGAAAAAATCGGTTTATAGAAAGAGTGGTCCGATTTTAATTAAATTTGATACACTCATAGAGAAAGACATAAGAAACGGTATTCAGAAGTTTCAATGTTGCAGTTCTATCCTTGGATGACTTATTTGACTCCGATATTCGAAATCCTACCGGGTCTGATCAAAATCAATTTTTCAACCATTTTATTTTAGTTTTTGTTTCGGGTTTGGCACTAAGTAGGTATAATTGTAGTTCTTAGTCTCAGCCATGATACCATTTACTCAGATGACTTATTTAGCCTTCGAAATTCAAAAGACTTATTTGATATTGACACCAGGAAATCAAAATTTGACATACATTCAGTCATTTTTCTTTCAGTCCACCGTTTCGCTTTAACTGGAAACAACTATTGCCTTTTAGTCTTTCGTGCCAACGTCCAAAGAGTCTGAGCTTCAGGGCCATGGATTAGTTTTAAAGCTTTCATTACACCCGAGCAACGCCGGGCTATACTGCTAGTACTTCACTAAAACAAATATTTTTATCCACTACCCATCACAGGCCAGAGTGATAAAAAAAACCCTACCACTTCGCCGGTTATGCTGTCTCCCACACTTCTTTGCCAATCTGCTCTCACTTTCTTCCTCCCTCTGTGCACGTTCTTACTTTTTCCCTTTTGTTACAATCTAAACGCTGTGTCATCATAGGTTGTATATGACTATACTGTACTTCCTACTTTTAAATATGGCGCCTTTCTTTCAGCCTAACATCATGTCTCTTTCAGTTCTTTTTCTTTCTCTCCCTTTCTCCTCTTTCTGTTCTTTATTTTCTTTTCTCATCTTCCCTACCCCCTTTACCTCGCACACAAAAGTTTACTAATATAAGGAGGCGAGTTTTCCATCACCCTTCAAAATAGCGTGTACTACCCGATGAGTCATTGTCTTTTCAATGTCGAAAAAAATGTACACTTTATAGTAGATTATAATTTGAACATGGTCTAAATTCTGTATTTATCAGTCTTCTACCAATATTCGGGAAAGTATTCGAGGCCATAATCAATGCTGAAATAGTTCATCATCTCACTGCCCACAAACTCTTCTCTGACAGGCAATATGGATTCCGCTTTGCCAGGTCCACGGCCGACCTGCTAACAACCGTAACGGAGTACATGCTACAGGCCCTTGATGAGTCTGACGAGGCTCGCGCGGTCGATCTGGACATCTCCAAGGCTTTCGACAGGGTTTGGCACTCTGGCCTCCTATGCAAACTACGGGGTTACGGTATTACTGGTCGCCTGCTTGACCTAATCCAATCCTTCTTAAATAACCGTAAAATGAAGGTCGTTTTGAATGGCCGTGCCTCTTCGTCCTACAGCACGAATGCTGGTGTCCCACAGGGCTCTATTCTAGGCCCGACGCTCTTCCTTATTTTCATCAACGACCTCCCAGATGAGATCAAGTCCCAAGTAGGCATCTACGCAGATGACACTACAATATACTCCCGCACCAGTAAGAAACCTGTCGTGGCCGACAGACATAGTCTCGCTGCTGGCCTTGAACGGGATCTACACTCTGTGGTGAACTGGGGCAGGAAGTGGCTTGTCAACTTCAATTCGTCTAAGACCAAGCTGTTGTCTGTCAACCGTTACAGGCAACTTCTCCTGCATCCCATAAGCATGGACCAAGTGATTCTCCCGGAGAGCAATACACTACGCCTCCTCCGACTTACCCTGTCCTCAGACCTCAAATGGAACCACCATATTGAATCCATAGCAAAATCTACTGCTAAGCAGGTTAGGTCACTATGTCGATCCAGGAGGTTTTTCCGCCTGAATTCATCCTGCATATATACAAGTCAACCATCCGTCCGTGCATGGAGTACTGCTGCCATTTATGGTCAGGCGCCCCTGCCGTTCCCCTCAGTGTTCTTGACAGTCTCCAAAGGAGAGTCTGTAATGTGATAGGTACTGATCTGGCGGCTCGACTGCAGCCACTTCCCCACCGTGGAAATGTGACCGCCCTTTGTCTGTTCTATAAATACTTTCATGGCTTCTGCTCGGACGAACTTAAGTCACTGGTGCCTCCTCAACAGGTGTTTACTCGTGCAACCAGAATGGCAACTGGGTCCCACCCATTCACGATTAGGTTAACCAAATGCAGACGACAATTCTACTGCTTCAGCTTCTTCTCTCGCACTTCCCGCCTGTGGAACTCGCTCCCGTATTCTTTCTTTCCTGACGGCTACAACCTCCAGAAATTTAAATGCAATGTCAATACTCATCTACTAACCACTGGACTCTGGCTCTATCCCCACCCCCTATATCCTTCCTTTTCTCTCCACCTATGTATCTGTCATCGCACCTGCTTTCTCAGCTTTCTGTTGCTCCTTTCTAACTAGTTTGTACTCCTCACTCTTTTCTAATTAATCTTTTTACAGTTATGTAGCCCCCTGCACATCAGTGGCATTTCCGCCTTGCTCGGGGTGAAATGATTAAAAAAAATATATTCATAGCTCTATTTCTATATTGAGCACTGTTTTAAATTAATGTTTTGGACGTTGTTAATATTTTCTTCGTGCCTTATTGATTTAGATATATGTTTGTGTGTGTGTATGAGTGAGAGAGGGAGAGAGAGTAAATTAAAAGAGAAACCGCAAGTGTCTTTTTATAGAATATATTGCATTATATGTTTTTGTTTTATATTCTGCTACACGTGTTTCTGGTCTTGTGACCTTCTTCAGGCAGTCGTTACCACACACAAACAAGGTGATAACTTTCAACCACTGCCTGAAGAAGGTCACAAGTTCAGAAACACGTGTAGCAGAATATGAAATAAAGAAATAAAATATATTTTATAAAAGTGCACATGCGGTTTCTTATTTTATTTAAAAATATACACTTTCCTTTTTTTGTAACATCTCCATTATATATATATATATATATATATATATATATATATATATATATTCCAATTTGTCGTCAATCTTAAAATCAATAGTTTCAAAGAGTTAGGTGTTAAAGCCCTTATTGACTCAAAAACTTTTTAAAACATAATATTAAGTTTGCACTTTTCGGGAGCAAGATAAGAACTTTAACGGAAAATCCTTCGAAAAGAAAGAAACCAGCTTCGAAGATCTTTAGAGTCTAATTCGAAATTTGGATAATAAAATCAAGAAGATTTACATCAAAGCCAATTCTAATTTAGAGGAAAGCTATTTTGTGACTAAAAAAAAAAGGAATATGTTTTTCGAGTCCATGCCAATAATCAACTTTCTGATATTGAGGAATCTGTTCGAGAAACGAGTAATTCCCACGGCAACGAAGCCAGCTTTTTAGCCAAGTGTCATTCAATGATCACAGTTCCCAAAATGACAGTGTGAAATGTTCAGCCGTATTAATCCTTCTAATTTTGAATTCAAGAATATCTGTACAAGTTTCATCAACTTTTACAAAGCAAAATATATCGGCTATACTCTTTAACTCATCTTTCATTTTACCTGAAAAGACGATAATTACGAAGTAGCCGTATGTCTCTTATCGAAGGAACTTTTGGGTGTGATTTTTATAATTTATGAGATCTTCAAACAGATAATAACTGGTTCTCCTATACAAGATCCCGACTTTGCAACAGTGAAACAATACCTGGCCGAAGTGAGAGCCAGTTTGTCTGAGTTAAAAACCCCGTATGGTATTAATATTTTAGGAAGATTTCCCTGAATTGAAACTTATAAACCACACAGGCAATCTCTCCTGCTATCCATAAGCATGGACCAAGTGAGTCTCCCTGAAAGTAATACACCGTGCCTTCTTGGTCTACACTATCTTCCTACCTCAAGTAGAATCATTACATCGAATCAATAGCAAAATCCACTTATAGGAAGTGACGGGCCAGGAAGTTTTTACCACCTGAATTCATCTTGCCAATATACAAATCAACCATCCGACCGTACATGAAATACTGTTTTCATATCTGGTAAGGCGCCCCTGCTGTCCGTTTCAGTGCTCTCGACATGCTCCAAAGGAGAATCTGTGATTGGTCCCGACCTGGCTGTTCGTTTCCAGCCACTTTCTAACCGGCGGTATGTGCCATCGCTCTGTCTTCTCTATAAATATTTTCATGGCTTCTGCTCTAACGAACATAGGTCACTGGTAACCCTCCATAAGAATTTACTCGGGCAACCAGACTGGCAACAAGGTCCCACCCTTTTACACTTAGATAAACCAAATGCAGGCTACAATTCTACTCCATCAACTTCTTTTCTCGCACTTCCCGCCTGTGAAACTCCATTCCGTATACTCGCTTTCCTGACGGCTACAACCTCCAGAAATTTAAATGCAATGTCAATTCCCATCTCTTATCTACTTAATTCCAGTCCTTTCTACATTACCCCGTGTATCTTGTTCTATTCCTTTCTCTCTACCTGTTCAGCTGTCTTCACTCCTGTATTCACATCCTTCTCTTACCCTTTCTCTTTCATCCCCTGTAGCTGGTTCGTCTTTCTCTTCACTCTCCTTCTGCCTAAAATTTTAACTCTTTTATGTGGCCCCCTGCACATTAGTGACGGTACTGCTTTGCTTGGGCTGAAATGATTAAAAAGCATCATATTTGATAAACTGTCCCATGTTCTAAGGCAGAAGATCATTCACAGGGTGGATGTCAGTGATCATTCCTCCAGAAAAGTATTTGAGACTTAAAATTCAGCCATTTACACTCCTTATAAGAGGCACTTCTGTGTATATGGAAAGGATATTAAAAGTAATAAATCCAAAGAAAATGTAAAATAATGTTGCTGCCTTGCAGAATTCCTCCATTAGCACTAATGTGAGCCTATGTAAATTTTGTGCTTTACATGGTCATTCCATGAGCAAGTGTATCAACTATCCTACCTATGAGTTAAGAGCGTCCAGATGCATCCACTTGAAGTCACTTTCCAGTAGCAGACATAAATATCAAGATTTCCTTGAATTTCAGAAAAAATTATTCCTCTCCTGTAAACAAGGTTCTAAGGGAGATGTAACCCCATCGTAAGAAGGGGTTATCATTTTTACTTATGTAGACACTAATGAGGAAGAGGGGCTTGGAGAATCTGATAGTCACAGGACAGATTGAAGGAAAGCAACGCCTGACATACTTGATTGGCTTGAGCGAACGAATGGCAGAGCCGGTTTCGGAAGGAGTAACAAGAGAAAGTGTGTGAAGAGATACAAGGGATAGGGGGATGTGGAGGGCCATGATCGACTAAGTCTTGAAGGAACACGGCACATAGAAAAATATACTAATACGCCTGAGGAAAATAAATTAATGCTACCTATAATGGAAGTAATCACATGTTGGGGCATTAAGAAGTTCTCTATAGAATGCTGAATTGGCACAGGTCATACTTTTCTAAAGGAATCCACTTGATCAGGTACGTCCATCATATCACGCGCTCCTTTCCTTTGTCTCTCTTTCCCTCTATCTATCATCTGAGTATCAGATTCTCCAAGCCCTCCTTCTTCATTACATGTCCCCGGAACTTCAGATGTCTCTTCCTGATGTTAGTATTAGTTTTCTTTTCGTCACCATACTCTCCAAAACCTCATTCTTGCTCACATGTGTTCACAGTATCCTCAGCATCCTTCTGTAGACCATATTCCGGTTGCTTCAAGTCTCTCCTTCACTTTTGAGCATATTGTTTAGCATTCACTGCCATATTAAATTACAGTTATTACATAGCAATCCAGTACTCTCTTCTTTGTCTCTGGCGAAAATTTCCTGTCTCTCGATACTATACTCAGCTTCTCGAATGCACCATTGACCATGTAAATTTGCCATCGGATCTCAGTGTCGCACTTTCCGTCTTCTGTTAGAACACTACCGAAGTATTTAAATTTCTGTAACTGCTTGATTTTAGCATCCCTCATTTTTAGTTTCCATTTTAGGCTTCTCTTCTTTTTTTTAAATTCTTTGTGCCCATAAAAGCAAAGTAAAATCCGTATTGAATTCAAAGTCCAACTACATTGAGTTATTCCAACATGCCTCCAAGTTATGTATTGTTGAACGGAATTTAGAGAAAATGTTTGCATTGGATTTATGTACTTCCTTCTTTGATGAAGTTTAATATATCCGTGAAAAACAAAATAGATAAATTTGAAAAACAATTCGTTGAATTACCTTGGCAGGAAGACAGCGTCCAATAAGTGACATCTAATTGGCAAGTCGCCCTGACAGTGCTTCATGAAACTATGCATTCTTTACAAAGGATGAATTTTTTCGCAAGTCATTTAAAAATATGTTTGGTTTCCTCACAGACCAGTATTTAAATCTATTGAACAAATAACAACGAAGGTCAGACTTGGTTTTAACTGCACATTGAAGACAAAAGTTGGATCCTCCCTCAATGAATCGGCTCTTTCTGGCCATTTAGTCTTGAGTAAGAACTTAAGCTACATCCACGTACTGGTCACACTCTGACCATTCTAGTATTTGTCAAGACTGTAAACTGCATCTCTTTGCATCCACCGTCTGGCCGTCAAATTATAGAACACTTTAGTCCTTGAAAAATCGTCAAAGTACATCTATTTACTGGTCATTTTCTGACCATTCTAGTCCTTGTTAAGACGTTTAACTGCATCCATTTAACTCTGATTGAGCACTTTAGTCCTGGGTAAGATTTTAAACTAAATCGATTTTATCCACCTATTGGTCACATAGCTCTGAGCATTCTAGTACAGGGTAAGACTTTAAAACTATCCACTTTAATGGTCACCTTATGAAAAACAAAATGCGGAGAATTAATTGGAAGTCATCTAATCTTTGAGAAATTAGCTCCGTAAATCAAAAGATAAATTTTCCCACAAGGCGAGAGAAAATTAATCTATTTTAAACAGATTATCACAATTAATCTATTTTAAACAGATAATCTATTTTAAACAGATTAACACTACACTGAGGCATTATACTCAGTGATGTTGTCAAAATTCCCTCAGAAAAAGTAGAAAAATTCTTTAATCTCAGATAAATTTACTTTGCAGGATTTCATTGGGTATTCAGTATTCTAGTCCTTAATTCTGACCAACTTTGTCTTAAAATATTCTAGTCTTGGAAATAACTTAAAATTGCATTCCAGTTTGATTCTGGCCACTTTGGTATTAGAAATGAGTTTATTCTGCATCTTTTACTAAGGCCATTTCACTTCTAGTTAACTTAGTCCGAGGAATTGCAATCATATCCTGTCAATCATCTCTGGGCCAATCTTGACCTTGATCACAAAATTAAATTGTATTGTAGACAGTGAAATTGATATTTACATATGTATAAAGACTGAATTTTTAATTCAAAATCTTCAGTTATAATAAAATAATTAAGAATGGCTGTAAGATATAAGGCAACTATTAACATGCACGTAAGAAAAACAATTTATTTTAGCGCACAAAAGTGTTAAATTTAAAAAAGAAAATACTACATTTTTACAAAATGCCAAAAGAGCACTTGAAATAATACAAATATTTACGGTTCATATTGAAGCGGAAATGTGGTTCTACAGAAGGATGCTGCGGATATCGTGGACTGAGCATGCAAGCAACGATAAGGTGTTGGAAAGAATGGCAACAAAAAGGAAATTAATACTGAGCATCAGGAAGAGACAACTGAAGTTCCTGGGGCACGCAATGAGGAAGGAGAGCCTGGAGAACCTGATACTGACTGGTCAGATAGAAGGAAAGAGAGACAGAGGAAGGCAGCGGATTTGCAATGCCTGATCAGGTTTATAACGGAACGGGGGTTGCGAGGTGTAACAGGAGCAAACATACTAAGAGCCACAAGGGATAGGGAGACGTGGAGAACCATGATCGCTTACGTCCTGAAGGGACAGGGCACATAGAAGAAGAAGATTGATAATTTGTAAAGCTCAACCGTTATTTTCTGCAATAGACTGTTATTTTTGTTTATCAGTACTTTAAGTTAAAGATTCTATCTAGAGTTCAGCTACAAAGTCTTGGTCAAGACTTTGAACTAAATCCGGTGATGAGGCCTTGCTTGCAACATTTGGTGAGCTTGGGCACTTGGTTGTCATTACTTCCAGAGCTACTCCGACCCAGAGTGGTAGTACCTGTCATAGCTGTCCTTCATAAGACATTAAGCTGTTTACATGCAATCCATTGAAAAATCCAACTCACCGTGGAATTTAAACAGAGCTGAACTTATCGTCACGAATGAACTTTACGAATGCTTTTAAGAAATAATTCAACAAGATGTAGTAGACAACGTCAACAGGTCATTACCGAAATAGTAAACACAAATGTATCTTCAAATAATTTCAAGTGAAGAAAACACTACTCGAAATAAGCAACTGGCCCAAGTGCTTTTGTAATTACCCATGGTTAATTATTCTCTCTTGAAGACAGACTAGCCTTGAACATTTGACCTGGCTCATGATGACAGACTTCCATTGAAAATGATCCAAGATGAAATTGACAACATCAATATCACATGGCCTAAATATGTCCTCGAAAAAAAACAACTGACCCTCTACTGATTCATTCAGTTCAGTTCCATACGTGATACATTCTAGGGTGATCATGTCTCAAAAGAGACATGGTAGAATAAGTTGTAGATTTTCCTGTAGTTGGTTGCTATTACTTTCTACGGTAGACTGGTCACCAACCAAGGCTATAGAAACTAATGTTCTGCTATTTAACCTGTAGCTGGAGGTAGAAACGACGGAATAATACCTTTCCAAAATATATTTTCGCATAAATTAATGCAACGAATTCAACTGGAATTTAAACTCGGTTTCTCCGAATTCTTGTTCCGAGCCGATATGCATTGCAACACAACGCACATCCGCGCTCTTCTGTTTAAATATTCTGTCTTGAGGACAGACTAGCCTTGAACATTTGATCTGTCTCATGATGACAGATTTCCATTAAAAGATTATATGGTTCAGCTGAGGTAACCACAAATGTATTTTTTTCAGTCATGCACTCACTCATAAAAAGGTAAATGGGTTCCAATACAACTAAGCTATACAAAAAATAATAATAATGGCTATTTGCCCTCTAAATTTTATCTGAATTTACATCTCTCTCTCTCTCTCTCTCTCTCTATATATATATATATATATATATATATATATATATATATATACTACCGGCCATATTTATTAGGCCAACCCAGTTTTTTAAGAAAATTATCTATTTCATACTATTTTTAGTATTTATTGCCAAATGAAAACAGAATGTTTCTTTTGTTATTATTACTTTGCAAAATTTTACAAGGCAATGAAGCAAAGATGAACTCGTCCGAATCGCCCTAATTTTTCTTCATTCTTTCATTAATGAAACTACAATATAGGTAATTATTAAATCATTATAAATCCATTTGATGCACATGTTATTGTGCAGTATTAACAAAAGAAGCATTCTATTTTCATTTACAATTATTCACTTGGCAATAAATACTAAAACACTGGTGTGACTTAAAAATTATGAGCGGCAGTGTATTGTATTAATAAATGAATTGATTTCCTGGTTACATACCAAATATTGTAATCTTGGAATTATTTCGAACTTTTGTTCTCAAAAGTTTGGTTGATATAGGTTTTATAATAGACACAACCTTTCGACCAACTACCCTGTGGTTATCATCAGGTGTCCATAGATTGTTGATTATTGCGAAATATCCTGTGAAATCAATTATTGTTCTTTCATGTTGGAATTTGGTACTCTCACTACTAAGTCCAAGGATCGAACTCATGATACTACCACATGTATAACTAACTAATATATCCGCTACGCCACCGTTAGTGGAATATTTTTGGAGCCTTTTATATTCAGTGTCAGATGGATTTTGACAACAGGATTATGTTAGTGGGTTCGTGTCACTTGTCATAATTCGTATTTATTTCTGAGATGAGTAATTTTATAACACCTATATCAACCAAGATGAGAACAAAAGTTTGAAATCATTCCAAGATTATTAAAAATTATTCATCTAAGAAATAAATACAAACCAAATATTGTATTCAAAAAAGAAATAAAGAATTGACTCATGGTCATTTACCAAATATTGTAATGTTGTTATGAACTGGCAGCATAATACGAAGATTAAATTGCATGATTTTGTAATTACTGAGGGGAATATTAAAAGAATAGCTTATCTCCGTTTTGATCTTTAGTTAATGGAAGGAGTCGTTTTTTTCTGCTGAGTATGTCACAAAATGTTGCCTCTTCATGCACAGAAAAGAATTTGAAACACGTGAAGTGCTTACGACCCCATACCGGGAAGACGTGTTCTTTTTTTTAACCTGCTCCTGGAGCTCGTTTGGAGTTTTAAAAAAATATAACTGATGGTTTACATTTCCCAATGAGTCCTGCGTTTAATTAATAAAACCATTTATCACAACAAAATTAAATTTCTTAAAATTTCATGAATTTACGTGAAGTGGGGGGTAACATATTTTTACTAAGATTTTTTTTTTTAATTATTTCAAAAGTAATTTATATCTTTTCTGAATTATTCCTGAAAGGTTCATTTAAACCCGACAATTATTTGATTTTTGCAAGAATTTTCAAATTAATGTGTTTGACACCGGAAAAAAAACTGAGTTATGTAAAATTACGTTTTTCATTGTAAATTCTAGTAATGATTTGGTTACCCGCAAACTCAAATCAAATCAAGATTTTTTATCAAAATTTCGAACGTGTTAAAACGGATTAAAACGGATTAAAAAGATTAAAATGATTTAAAAATACCTTGATCATTCCTCTTAATAATAATAATATAAACATTTTGATGGGAAAAGTACGTTTTTATTAAGTTTGGGGCCTTTTTAATTCATACTGAGCTGTTTTGTTAGCGGTGGTTTAGTGGAGATACCTAAATTATAAATTTATTTTTCTTTTTACTCTTTTTGCATTGCCTTGTGTACAAGTCGTTAAATTTCCCATAATTCATAAATCTGTTGCAACAGACTGCTGAGTATTTAAATTTTATTGAATGTCACTTTGTGGAAAGCTGACCCGAAAGAAACTAATTCTTATTTAAATCTCGTTACATTTAAAAAAAAATATTTCTGAAGTATACGACCCAATCATAGAGTTCTTTTTTTAGATTTTGGTTGGACGATACTATAAACCTTGCTGCTCTCTTCAATTTTGGCGTTTCTTTCAGCTAATTATTCTGATTTCTACCATTTTCTCCATCACGACACCTTTTCTGAAATTCCAGACTTTCTCTCTCTCTCTCTCTCTCTCTCTATATATATATATATATATATATATATATATATTATTCATATATATATATATATATATATATATATATATATATATATATATATATATATATATATATATATATATATATATACATATATTGTCATCCGCAGACAGATCTGTTTCGCTGTATCACAACCCACCAGTACGGTTAGACTCCGATTGCTTTTAACCCAGGATTGAAACCCGACCGAATTGGTGTCAGTCGGTGATTTTACCTCTGGGCTATGGGCACTCGGTAGAAGAAGGCAGACTTATCTTTTCCGTGTTCTTCTGCATAATCCACCACTGTCAAATTTAAACAAATTTCGTAACTCCTTCTCTTACTTAATATTAGGATTTGCAATTATTAAAATTTGTGAACTGCTGGTACCAGTAAAAATTGGGGTAAATCGATTTTTTGTATATCAATAAATGACAACTCCGCACTAAATAACTGTAAACGAAATTGTGATTGGTTGTAATTGAGTGCGGGACAGCTAATTGCTTCAGTTGAAAGTGAAAGTCTTTCGTCGTAAATCTGATAATAAAATATTAACATGAGCACTACAGACGAGTTCTTGCATTCGATATGCGACGCAGTATACTGCGTCGTATACTATATTAGAAAGCAGTATACTATGTCATACTATGTTAGCAGTATACTATGTTATACTATGTTAGAAAGCAGTATACTATGTTAGAAAAATCAACTGCGTAAAGTCAAAATGCCGGAAAAATAATTTTTACCTTTGCTCCGATTATGCTTGAGCCCAGGGTATTCACCTGGGCTACATTTCCTTTCCTATGATGTCGAGTGGATATATATATTGACAATACATGTTGACAATACATGCATAGTTGCATCATCCATACGAAAAAGAAGATTAAAAATTATGGCGGTATTAATAATGAAAAAGAGATAACCTACACTTAATAACATGGTAACAATGTGCTTGCCGTGTTCGGAACTTAACATACACTGTCACTATATTCATAAACTTAACACATATTTATTTATAAGTAAAACGAAATTCATTCTTGCTAATGGCTAAAACTATAGCCGAAAGCGCTCGAAAGTACAAAAACTTTAGACAATTTTTATATAATTTCAGCTCTGAAAAGAAAACAAATATCATATAAACACATGAAAAATTATGTAAATATGTAAATTATGTATGTCATTTATGTGAGAGGCCGTGAAAGTTTTGTTTAAAGTGTATATTTATTGTTGTTGTTATGATACATGTTATGATACATTAAGTGTCCATAATGGTATTTGTGACCCTACAGTGACTATCTCTCTGTCACACACACAAACCAAATTCAAAACACCGTCAAAAAAATAAAACCCCAACTGACCGATGAAGAGACTGGTAGATAAGCAAAGACGCCTAGAAGATAATTTTCATGTACAAATGAGGGAAACCCAGACCAAAATCATTTCAAATTGGGGTAAGTATTTGATTCATTCATCTATTTATTTATTTATCTGTTTATCCATTTATACGCGTACTGATGTATTTTATCGTATCTTATTGTATTTTACTGATTTGATTTATTTATTTATTTTTATTTTTCTACTTAGTTACTTATTTATAAACAACTTGACCCTCAGAAACAAAAGGAACTCGATACGTAAGGCCAGAAATTTATTCGCCTGAAGAGAGTCAATCTTAGACATATATATATATATGTATCTCTAACAACCTCAATAATATCTACATCGGCCATACCACAAATTCGCTCTCACGGCGTCTGACGTTGCACTTAAATAAAAATTCAAATATATTCCGTCATTTAGAACAACACGGTTATCAACGCACACTTCTGAGAAAAACGCTTGTTGATAACACGTACATACTCAAACAAGAAAATAATAAGCAGAAACTAAAAATCCTCGAAACAATCTACATTAAACAATTTAAACCTGGTTTGAATACAATCAATTTCGATATTTCCAACAACGTACTCAAATGTCTGTAATCAGACCAGGGACCATAACACCACTATTTTGTCACTGTCTTCGGCCATCCGCCACGGTAGGGATGGACTTATATTTTCAATTCATTTATCTTTATTGTTAATAGCTTAAATGTTCTATGTTTACTGTGTGTTAATATTTACTCTTTGATAATGGCTTATGTGAGCCGAAAGCTTAGACCCGATAAAAAATTCAACAAATACTGTGATTTTTTGTTGTCTTTTAACGACATCACCATCAAGTATATCAGACGGTATGAACGGATTCTACACAAAATTAATAGACAAAACTTGTCTATATTATTCAATGAAACCTGCATTAATGAAAAAATGCTGCCAAAATACACACACAATATATATATATATATATACAAATATACACAGTTCCTTTGTCGTGTAGGATTTTGTGTGTGTGCCACTACCTTTAATCTTGCTAGCATGTGTTCATGCTTGTGCGTGTGCCAGCATGCGCGTACGCACGCTTATCTAACTAATGTATGTGGTCATTCTGTGCGCTTGTTGTGTGTCCGTGTGTGCGTAGGTTGTTATGATCTATTAAGTGCTGGTTTAAATTTGTTTATGACGTTTTTTTGTCTTGTATTTGTAGATAAGAATAATTGTCTGTCTGATATAATGGCATAATTTTACATTTTTCTTAATTACATTAGAAATTGTGTTGTGAGACTATGAGTCTTTTGTTGTCTGATAATTTCATATTGCTTTTGTGAAGGAAAACTCTATTGTTTAGTGATCGGCTGATCCTTATAGATTTATTACATTTTGTGCACTTTGTCCATATACCTCATTTTTGGAGTTGCAGCTCAATTTTTTTCTTTATTTTGAATGTGTTTGTAAGGTTTTCAGAAATGTAGATGTTTCCTTCAATAATGATATCACAAACCACATATCTTTTTTGTTATATTTTGTAAACCCCTTTAACGCGTGTTGGCTAAATTTGGATGAGGTTAATATGAGCTTCAGTTTTATCATTGGCATTTGCTCTTAATTATTTTGATGGTTTTAATTATGTCTTCATTTTAGCTGTTATGTCGGCCTAATTCTTTTGTAATTTCTGTAAATAGTTCCTGTTGTATGGTGAGACATTATACTACAGTCTTTTCGATGTTGCATTTCTTTGGCTTTCGTAGATCGTCTGATTGTATTTTTTTCTGCCAGTTCAAAAACATTGTTTATAAGTGTTGTGGGATAACCTCGATTTTTTATTTAGATATTCATGAAGTTTTTCTAAGCAGTTTTTCGAAGGTGTTTGTTGGCTACTGTAGTGCAAACCCTACTTGCTAGGGAATAGCGGATGGATTTCAGACAGCTTTTGAGGTGATTGCTCTTAAAATGAAGATATTGTTGGGTATCTGCAGGTTTGTGATAGATAGCTATGATTATATGGTTGTTAATATTACTATTGTGTATATCTAAAAATGGTAATTCCTGAAAACTATATTCTATTCCAGAAAATGGAATATTCTATTCCAGAAAATGAAACAATGTATTGTTTTGTTTCCAAAAGTTTATTTTCATATTATCCACATAAATCTGTTTTATCCTTTCGTATAAATATGCATATATATATATATATATATATATATATATATATATATATTCATATAGGTAAGCTAATGTTAGGGTGGCATACGTTAGTGCTATTTTCGTTCCCATTCTGTTTGGATGTAATATGTGTGGTCAAATTCAAAGGTATTATTGTTTAGAATTAGATCTATACTATTGATGATGAATTCCTTGGTGAATCTGGGGTGTAGTGTTTCTTGATGTTTCTCACTTCAAAATTGTGTATATAATGCAATCGAAAAAATCGGGTTATAGAAGGTGAGATCCGATTTGAATCAATTTTGATACACTCATAGACAAAGACATAAGAAACGATATTCAGAAGTTTCAAGGTTGCAGTTCTTACAATAGTGCAGAAAATCGATAATATATATATATATATATATATATATATATATATATATATATAAAGGCAAGATGTTTGTGTGTATGTCTGTTTATCTGCCTGCATGTCTGTATTTTTTCAGCCCTTTTATTTTAGTTTTTGCATCGGGTTTGGCTCTAAGTAGGGATAATTGTAGTTCTTAGTCTCAGCCATGATACCATTTACTCAGAGTACTTATTTAGCCTTCAAAATTCAGTTTACGACAAAAAAACTTATTTGATATCGATACCAGGAAATCAAAATTAGACTTACATCCATTCATTTCTCTTTCAGTCTACGGTTTCGCTTTAAATGGAAACAACTATTGCATTTTAGTCTTTCGTGCCAACGTCCAAAGAGTCTGAATTCCAGTACCATGGATTAGTTTTAAAGCTTTCATTACACCCGAGCAACGCTGGGCTGTACTGCTAGTATATATATATATATATATATATATATATATATATATATATATATATATCGAAAAACAAGTAAATTTAATGAATTTTTAATTTAATTCTTCTAGTATATTGAATGTCTTCCGCTTGATAAGAGTGTAAAAATTGTCGGGAGCAGCTATTGTTTAAATTCGTTCAGATAATTTTCTAAGCCACTTTCAAGGAATTTCTTGTTAATGACTATTAATTTCTCTTCGCCGGTATGTCTGTCTATCTGTCTGTCTCTGTCTCTGTCTCTGTCTCTCTCTCTCTCTCTCTCTCTCTCTCTCTCTTTATATATATATATATATATAGAGAGAGAGAGAGGGAGAGAGAAATAGACCTGTGATTATGTACAATTTTGTAGTAGATTTTAGTTTGTATATGTTCTAAATTATAATTTATAATAAATATTAGGATCATAGGAACATATATGAAAACGTTATAACTTCTAACTTTTAAACTTGCGCGTTTATAAAAAAAATATCCCTGTAACGTGATCGTTCTTAAAAAAACTGTAAAATCAATTATTGTAAATCGCTTGAAGATACCAGATGGTAGTAACCTGGGTTGCGCAATAACTCGTTTACAGATATATATATATATATATATGTGTGTGTGTGTGTGTGTGTGTGTGTGTGTGTGTTATGACCGAAGGGACATAGAAAAATAACACGGAAAGACTCGGATGTAAGATTGAATAGTATATTCTCGGAAAACGTAGTACAAAAGTAAACGTGGACTGGAGAGTACTTTCTCACGCAGGCGTCCCGACTCACTCATTTACTCGCTCTGTGGCTAATACTCAGTGACTCCACTTTGAGTTGGTAGCCATATTAAAAAGGTGTGGACGAGTCCATTTGTAGGTAGGTCCCCACAATACACACACACACACACACATATATATAAGCACAAAGAGTTTGTCACTAGCTGAGCAGGTTCATGCTGACATCGAAATTTCGTGAGAACACCGTCATGATGTTCACACTCGTCGTTTGGACAGTACGAGACAAAATGTGATTGCCAAAATCCATTTTATCAGTAAAGCCACTGAAAAAACAACCTTGAGGCTAAACACTATCACAATTAAACACACGCACACACACACACACACACACACACACACACACACACACTCAAACACACACACACACACACACACATATATATATATATATATATATATATATATATATATATATATATATATATATAAAGAATATATTTTTATATAAAAATGGTTTTAAAAAATCTGTCCTTTTTATAAAAAAAAGGTTTCTTTTCCGTTTGAAAGAAAAAGAAAATATTACAGTGATTTTTAGTAACAAAATTTTGCGGTTTATTTTTTCTTACCACAACTTACTCCCTGAAAATGATCTCGGAAGAAGATTAAAAGTACTTTGGAACATCGAGAAAACGGATAATAAAATCATCTGTAAAAGTTACAGCGCATTGCTTACAATTGCTTTTAATTATGATACATGAAAGATTATCCGTGAGCATGAATGGATTTTATTAGAAATAAGCACGCATGATGCTTCGAATTTATTTAATCCCCTATGCCTAAAAGAGAATTTGCTACCTAAATACACACAGACACACACACAGACACAGACACACACACACACACACACACACACACACACATATATATATATATATATATATATAAAATGTTAGTATAAAGAATTAGTGATTTTTTTTATTTATCTAGACATTATACAGCATTGATTCTTTCTCGTTTTGACGTGTCATTTCCTATCTAATTTCTCTAATCCTTCACGTCTGATATCACTTTTTTCTCCCTCCCTTACTTTGAATGAGTTTTTAATAATCCTAGTCTTCTTCCCTCATTATGATTCGATCTCTCCGATTATACTGATGGTCTGAAAAGTCAACTCTGAAGGTGTTGTGGACCCAGAATAGGTCCGGAAGGAAACTCGAACCCTGGAATTAGTAAAACATATATATTAAACGGAAAACAAATACAAGAGTGTTACACGTCAGTGTGACTGCCAAGTATTAGTCCGGGGTGACTCAACCCAACTCAACTCCACCCCGAAAGGCATATTCTCACGGTATTCATAATAGGAAGAGTTCATTACAGTCCAAAAAGGGTAGGTCCCATAACAGAAAGTTAGAATAGAAAAGAACTGGGATAAGTGAGAAATGGTTATACCCATTAAGATGATTGATATTTTAGGTACACTCTCGTTGAGAAGGGTGGGACCTAAAATAAGCTGGGAATTGAAAAACTTAGAAAGAACTCGTTTGTTTTTCCAAACTGTTTAATCTTTCGCTTGACAAGCTAAAAAAATATAAATCTCATTTCTCGGGCCGGGAATGATCGATTGAAAAAATAAGTCCGAAATCCAATTATATTTCCGGTATTTTCATCAGCGGCTTGTTCCGTGCGGAAAGGGAAAATGAAATTAAAAAAATAAAACTAAGAACAGTGGAAACATACATAGAGATCAACAAGAAATTGTTATTAAATGTAAAAACCTCTCAACTTATCCAAAGTGAAACGATATTTCAGTTCATAAAACATCGAGCCATCTGTGCGCCGCTCACAATGGAACCGGCAAATGCATGTGCAAGTGCGTATTCCAAATAAATAGCCTGACTATTTGTGTAAAAAACACACACACACACACATACACACACACACACACGCACACACACACACACACACACACACACACATATATATATATATATATATATATATATATATTGCTCATTCAGTAATGAATTAGAGCACTCTGGCTATTGGGCATGTATAATGATAATATACACGCTAAAAAGTCTGCTTTCTTCTACCGAGCGCCCATCGCCCAGAAGTAGAATCGCCGACTGACGCCAGTTCGGTTGGGTTTCAATCCTGGGTTAAAAGCAATCGGTGTCTAACCATACTGATGAGCTGTGATACAGCGAAACAGATCTGTCTGCGGATGACTATATATATATATTCTAAATATATACTGTTAAATATAAGAGACAATGAATGTATTATGTCTAATCATGAGCCGTTCTAAACGTCGTATTTTGGCTTTAATTTCAGTCGAAAATAAAGACAAAAATTCTCCAACATTTGTATAATTTTTTATTAAGTTGATTCTAAGCTTTCGGCTTGCATGAGCCATCTTCAGAGAGGTTACAAGGACGTTAGCACAAAAATATCCACCATCAGCGATGATTTTATCTTGTGTTGACATAAAACTCCGCTAAGCAAAGGCAACATTTACCAAAAATAACAAACGCAGTTCACAAATTTGTAATGCGGTTATATATATATATATATATATATATATATATATATATATATATATATATATATATATATATCCGAGTGAGTATAGAATGAGGAGAGAAAAAAGAAAAATTTTTTTCCGTCCAAAACATTAATTTAAAACAGTTCTCAATATATGATGTATAGAGCTGTGAATATTTATCATAAATTATGTTTTAGAACATGTACATAATTTCTTCTATATATGTCCTCTTCTCTACAATCATATGACTGTTTCAGTGTTTGGGACCCAAACACCTCATCGGGAGAAATAAAGGTTTGGAATCATTCTCTGTTTATATTTGAATCGTTGTTGTCGTGGGGGTTGGTTGGGGGTTATTGGTAATTAAGTTAATGTGTCTCTCGTTTTGACCATTCGTCCCTCGAAGAATCTGGTGTGTAATTGCGAAATTGTTGATTAATGGTATTATCTGTTGGAATGTACGTCCTATCAGTCGGGTATATCTTCCGGTTAGAATTTCTAAGAGGGGTTCGTGTTGAGTTGTCATTTTTATGGTTGGCTATCGTTTAATTGATTTATGTCTGCTGTTAATTCATGTATTACCTTTGATCCTGTGTCTAGATTTTCACTTTGCGGTTTCTTAGATAGACGTGGTAGGGGTGGGGTGTTTTTTCTTTCGAATTTTTTTTTTCGGTATGGAATATTTTTTTATATTATAGGGTTTTTTTAAATATGTTTTTTTTTATATTTTATAGTCAAGTTTGGAGTATTAGTGTATTTAGGCAAATTTATTTCAAGAAATCTAAATTTGTATTCTTTAGGAAGTAAATGCAAATTAGTGTTTTATCAGTTTTTTGTATAAAGTTGTATGTTTAATCTTAATTTTAAGTTTAGAGGGTCGGTTTTTTTACTTTTAATTTTTTATATTCTTTTTTCTATAAATTATCGTTTGGAATTCTATTTATTTCTTTTAATTTTTTAAATATTTTATTTATTTAGATATTTTTGCGGGCATTACGTCTTGCTTTAAGGATTTATTACATCGATTTATTTTCTATATCATTTTTGAGCTTTTATAATAATAAAAATATCTATTCAAATTTCCAGTACTTTTTAGTGTGATTGTAGGTTTAGATCTTACGTGTACTTACAGTTTATTTTTGTGTATGATATAATTATTCTGAAGTAGTATATTTAATCTTGATTTTGAATATATGAATTTTGATTCTTTTTCGAGTTTGAGAGCTATTTGTTTAATTTTGGTTTTTCAAGTACGGAATATTTTTGTATTTAAGTAAGGTTATTGTGTTAAGTAATGTTATTAGTGTAGGCTTTAGTGATAGACCTTGCTTTGAGGATTTATTGGATCAATTTATTTCTATAGCATTTTTTATCTTTTATAATGAGAATATCTAATCAAACTCTTAATATTTCTTAGCATGATTGTAGGGTTAGGTCCCTAATGTGCTTGCAGTTTACTGTGGTTTCGTGTCTCTGATTTAAGAGCTTGTTACTATTTATATATTTAAGGATTTCTATTTTTTCTTGAAGGCAAAGAAAGCATGGTTCTTTTATAGATTTTGCTGTTCTTACTTTTTTGAGAATTTTCCATTTGACCTTAGGTGTTTTATTTTCGTTTTTTGATTTCCAAAAGTGTTTGGAGAGAGATGTCATGTTTTGTTTTTGTTTGTTATTGAAGGATGAGAGGTGATTGTAAAAGCGCTTTTTAAATACGGTCATGGTATTCCCAGTATATGTTTTTTCTTCTTTAGGATTTTCTGAGGATGAAATCGAACACATATATATCAGAGATTTCGTCAAACATTTATTGGTCATGGGACATTGGTTGGGGGTTCTACAGTTACAGAGGTTGCTATCATGGGACGGACTTGTATTAGTGTTGGATTTATTTTTGCTGTGTATTTTTAATATTTTAGTGCTATGCATTTTGATTATTTTTTCCAGATTATTGGAACAGCTATAGCTTAATTTTATGGTATTCTTATTAAAGATTTTGCTTAGAGGGTTATTTTTGAGAAAGTGTTTCTCTACTAGTTTAAGAAATTTATGTCCCAGCTTGAAATTAACTGATTGGTTGAATGGAGGGTTATACCATATTATTTTCCTGCTTCTATTTCTGCTTTTTGGACTTTTGAATTTTTCCACAAAATTGATCTTTGATTATTCATACCTGCTTTCATTAAGGATTCTATTATAAATTAACTTGTGCTTCTCAAATATCTCTTTGCTGGATGAGTGTGTGTTAATGCGACATTAAACTGATGATGGGATATGTTTAATAATCGATGGTGGGTGATTAGAGTTGGGGTTTATATATATTGGGTTAGCATTGTTTTTCATTTAAGGTTGGAAAGTGTTCGATACTAGGTCTAATGTTATGTCTAGGAAGTCTACTTGCTTGATATTGTGGTTAATTACTACGTTAAGGCCAAAGGATTTAAAGACTCTATGGATTAATTTTCTGGTTTTATCAACCTTACCTCCAGTATATTTATCAATTATCATCAGTCCGTCGTCCCTATATAGTCCTATTCTGCTCGTTTCTATTTCCTTATGTTCAGTTAAGTTGTACAGTAGGAATAATCCGGTTAGATCCGAAGCTTCTGCAGAATCCAGTGCACCCATGGATAAATCAAAGTTCTCCTTTGAGTTCTTAGTCCACTGTTCGTTGTTGTGGATTATAACTAATTTCCTGCAGTTTCGGATAATTCTGATCTCATCTTCTGTGATGTCCGAGTAGAACTCAGGGAACTCCAGAGAAATGCTGAATAAGTTTTCCGAAATTGATGGGTAGAAGTCCACAATGTCAAATTGTAAAAAAGTAGCCTTATTCTTTCCACCAATTTTTTCAAACCACTCGAATTTAAGTTTATAAAGTTTATAAAAGAAAACTCAACACGTCATTTTAATTGGTTATAAACTATAGCTCATTTCAATATGTTTCATTAGCTCATTTCATCAGACCTTACAATATATCTTCCATCTGGTACAAAATTTTTGCCGGAATGAGTCTTTTCTTAAAATGAAGAAAGGAATAACAATAGAAATTATAATAATTCACATAAAATTACAAACAAACAAATAAATAACAATAAAAGTAAGAAGAAAGAGGAGAAAGAAGGAAAGAAAGAAATAAAAAAGGAAAGATAGTTCAGTTCTAAATATTAGCGTTGGATCTGTCTGGAGCTGTCAGGCCGTCCTGAAAGGGTTTGACCTCTGAAAAAAAAAACAATTATATATATATATATATATATATATGGGGGTTATTGTAATAGTTTTTAAAATGGCTTATAATAGCACAGTATGAATATACCAAAATTCTCATGTTTCGGAGCAGAACCGCTCCTCCTCAGGTGATATGTTGAACTGAAAATAAATGGTGAAAACGATTTATTTTTGAGAGTGTGCCCAATATTACAATATTAACTTCTACTCTATATCGAGTACACTTTATAACAGTAAATATTTGAAGAGTGGGTTTTAATCTACGAGTTCGTTCACTTTCTTACTATATATATTAGAAACTTGAATAACTCCGATGATTTGTCATGAAAATTAATGTTTTATTTACAAAACTTCGTAAGAAACATGTCACTTAAAGTATTGTCCATCGTTAGCCACTATTTTTCTCATCTTACTGAAAGTATTTGAATTTCACGTCGGAAAAAAAAACAATAACTCTTTTGAGGCTAACAACGAGTCGACCCATTTGTTGGCATCTTTATAAGAATGAATGTGCTGCTCAGTCAGGTCATGTCCCATCAATCGGATAATCAGACAGGGCAATGTCTGGTGAGGTAGGACTTCTCATTTAAGCGTTCCCAAGTAGGATTTTTAGACGTTTTGCAACATACAGCCTAGCGTTATCAAGTTACAAAATCTTTTTGTTCTTTCTTTGCTCGTATAGCGACCGTTTTTTATCTAATACTCGGCCCGAAGGCATCAATTGTAACTGATAACGATCTTCCCTGATGGTTTCAGTCGGTGTTTGTAGCTCACAAAAAACTACAGTAAGCGGATCCCGTCAAATGCAGAGCAGAATCTTCGAACCAAGGATATTCGGAATTACTGCCGCTCTTGATGCATGGCCGGGCTTACCCCACGATGTTCTACGCTTTTCATCGTCGCTCATGATGCGATAAACAAAAAACTTTCCTTTTCTTCCATTAAAGCAGATGTTCTACGCTTAGGGTTATCATAGTCTATCCACTTTTCATCGTCGCTCATGATACGATAACCAAAAAACTTTCCTTCTCTTCCATTAAAGCAGTTGTTTCCACGTGACAAAACGTCGTTCGATGTCTACCGGCTTCAACTCGTACGGAACATAATGCCCTTGTTTTTTTTAATCATTCTTAATGCTTTCAAACGTTTCGAAACTTTTGAAATTGTGTGATCAACTTATGATTATTTTTTCCAATTCGGCTTTCGCCTGTTAAGAGTCTTCATGAAGTAATGCCTCGAATTCTTCGTCTTCAAACTTTTTTGGTACGCCAAAGTGTTCTTTATCTTCAACATTAAATTCATTATTTTTAAAGCGTCTAAACCAATCTCTTCATGTTGTTGCCGACAGAGCAGAGTCACCGTAAATCTCAACAAGAATTCTGTGTGCTTCAGTTGCAGATTTCTTTTGAATAATGCAGTGCAGTAAAATACACCTTCTTTAGCACAAAATCCGACATTTTTAACACGATGAAAAACTAAGTTGTTTGCACCTCGGTGAAATGACATACAATTAATTTCAAACTTGCTTATAGCTCATCTTTATACTACACTCACGCACTTCCGAGAAAGTCATATGTTGGAAAACAGCGAAAACTGAACTTTATATATATATATATTAAGGAATAGACTAAATCTGACATATTTCCGGTTATTCGTTTTAAAGTTATTTCAATGGGTACTCAAAATTTGAGTACATGGTCTGTTTTTATTATTACACAGCATATTTATTTATTTATATCTACCGGCCTGAATATTGGAGATATCTTATTATAAAAAATGAATATATATATATATATATATATTTAAAAATCTTAGATATTCTACAAATCCATGGGTAATAAATATTTCGCAGCAACGCCGTGGCTCTTCAAACTCAAACCATACAACAGTTAAAACTAGTTAAGATTAACTATGTTGTAGTTGAAACTTGGGTAGCAAATAAGTGATATGTGTTCTGTTAACCCCACACACACACACAAATATATATATATATATATTATTTCTGCTGTTTAACATTAATTGATTAATCATGTTTCCCGTTCCTTCGGCTTGTTAAAGAAATGTTAGTTAAATTTGTGACGTTCGTAATTCAACGAGAAAAATTAACTGATTATAAGCTTAAATGAAAAACGATAAATATTACATTATGTATGTAATTGTATAATAATCTTTTTTTTTTCTATGTGAGATTTAGGTGATAATAAACATTCGTCATTGTTTGTGTGAGAGCGAGAGTACGCCTGTGTGTGCATGCGTGTGTCTGGTAAACATTACTTGAACCATTAAATATCACTGAGGTAAAAGCTAAAAAATATCGAAGGAAAAACAAAAAACATGTAAAAAATTCTTGTATGACAAATCGAAAAATGATTGATTTCTTTCCATTTTAAAGAATTAGAAACCCAGTCCTAAATAAAAAAACAAATGATGACGCTCTAATACTTTTCAAAAAGACTTTCTAGGTTCGTAAACTGAAAGAAAAGCTAACCTATATACTTAAAGAATTAGAAACCCAGTCCTAAATAAAAAACAAATGATGACGCTCTAATACTTTTCAAAAAGACTTTCTAGGTTCGTAAACTGAAAGAAAAGCTAACCTATATACTTCTTTTCCAAACCCATATCTCGCAGCTTTAAAGTATCACTAGCTTTGCTATTTCTATTTAGTATTCCACAATCTCAAAAAGACATTGAGTTGAATTTCGTTTCACTTAGGTTCTCTCTGAAAAAAGGATTGAAATTCAACCTAATCCTAATAAAAGTGCATAGTTTTTAACTTAACATAAAAATAAAGAAAATTAGAAATCGGGTAGAAAATTTCTGATACCTCCTGACGAGTGGACCGAGCGATTACTGTATCAGTATGAAGCAACTAAGGTATTATTAAAATGAAAAACAAAGGGACCTGTCGCACAACTCGATACAAAGCATTTACTTATCAGTAAGTGAAGTCAGCTTCGAAGTACAGAGTTAGAGGCTCAGACTATGAGAGATTCACGGAAGGAAGATTAATTTCATTCTTAGACAAAGATGTCAAGATAGATAAAGTTGATATCTATAAAAGTGATCATCTCGCAAAACGGTAAACAAAACGAACGAAACGGGCCCAAAGGTAGACGGCTGCGGAACTGTGCACTTCTACTTCCTCACTTAAATACCAAGAATAAAATCTCTTTTACTCCTAGAAACTGTTTTGTTTTTCATTCGTAGATAACGATCTGGCCGAATGGGGGATTTTTAAGCGTTGACTGGAAGAAACTACACCCTCTCAACAAATTTGGCGTCTGGTTTGAGATGCAAAGCAACATTATAAAAAATTCGTCTACGAAACTCTGGAGTCGGGTGATGATTATAACATCAATTACCTCAGTGAAAAAAATTATATTTGTACTAATCATATGTATATTTGTGTGTGTGCGTGAGGGTGTGTGTGTGTGTGTGTGTGTGTGGTGAACAAAAAAAGATCAAGATTTAAAATTCAAATGCTAAGCACTGACTCATTGATTTTGTTAGACTCGTATTACAAACTTTGCTTAGCGCACACAGAACTTGCGAAATTTCACACCTCGATGCGAAATGTTTTTCGGCTAATACAAAACTAGGAAACATCTAAAAACAAAATTTAAATAATCTACAGTTATTAGAAAAAAATATTTTTACAGCCCTTTTTATTAACTGACGCGAAGTTTGTTCGTCTAATGAAAAGGCCAGAATCACATCCGGGAGGGAATTCCAAAATGACCTTTTCGAGCCCCACAAACGAAATAAAAGACGGAGCAAATTCGACTGTCGCGTTCTAACAGTTTCAGCACAATTTTAGGAGTGCGTATTATGAAGGTGTATTAAGCTTGGAGATATGCGACAGCTATCTATTACAAAATATTTAAAAACAGCTAACCTCATTGTCAAAAATAATAATTCCACTGCAAGGTCTAAATTACAAAGAACCAATACTATATACGAATTCAATCTTTAAAAAAAGTTTTCCCGATCAATCCTAATTCATTAATAATTATATTGCATATACTAGAACATGTTTAACAAGAGGACTCACATTACATCTCTCTGACCATAGCTCAATTAATTCTCATTTAAATAGACTTTGAAAACTACCATACTTTATCTGTAACATGCTCGGGAATAATAAAAATATAATTCATATGCAAGAAGGCAAAAATAATAGAAGCATTATTAATAAAACAAAAAAAAGCTAACAATCAATAATATCAACAATAAACACGGCAATAACTTGCTGACCATGTTTGGAAAATAAAACATTCTTATAACTCTAGATGCATAGATAAAACAATCCATATATTCAGTTAAAAGTAAAATAAAATGACTCCCTCATAATGGCTAGAAGTATAACCGAAAGCGCTTGGATAAATAAAACATTCGGATAATTTTTATATGAATTATCTTCTTCTTTATGTGCCGTGTCCCTTCAGAACGTAGGCGATCATGGACTTCCACTTAGCTCTGTCTCTTGTCGCTCTTAATAATTTTTCTATTGGTGTCTCTTCCAAGCCCCGCTTCGTCAACCATTTGCTCAGACCTAACAAGTACGTCTCGTGCTGCTCTCTCCTGTCTCTCTTTTCATTTATCCGACCTGTGTGTATCAAGTTCTCCAGGTCTTCTTTCCTCATTACGTGCTCCAGGAACCTCATTTGTCTATTCCTGATTTTTAGTTTTAGTTTTTCTTCTCATTTGCATCCTTTCCAACACATCATCGTTGCACACGTGCTCCGTCTATGGTATCCTCAGCATCCTTCTGTAAAACCACACTTCTGCTGCCTCAAGCCTCTTTATTTTTTCCAGTATTTACATTATTTGGACTATTTGCCTATCATATTTAAACTGTAAGTTACTTGTTCACCCCTGCTGTTGCCTGGTATTGAACTCCCAGCTTCTTTATGTCAAGTCACAGGAACTAACCAACGTCTATATCCACTGGGCCATGTGTCCTTAAGGAACAATTATAAACCTAACGTCCAGTAACCATTTTTACCAGAGTGACTTGACCCAAAAAGTTGTGAGATCACTCCCAGGCTGCAACAGTGGTGAACAAGTAACTTACAGTGTTAGAGGGAGATAACTCATGACCCCCAGAAGATGATCTAGGCAAGGAATGGATTCATATACCCCAGTGATTGAAATAAAGGGTTAGGTTCAAAATTCCTAGCAACTGAAGAAGGTCGGAGCGTACAACGGCCAAAATATCATACAAATGGCAACAAAGAAGAGGACAATAGTCCGAATAATGTAAATACTGTAAACACTACCTCATCTCAGAAATATAGACAAATACTAGATTCTTTGTTGAATCCAGTATCCATTGGAATCCCGCCAGTTTGTCAATAGCGTCCTTGCCAAGCAGTAATCGGAGATTTTAAATTTGATATAATGTGTCCAGCAATAATTTCACTTGGGGCAAAGCTATAATGTTAGTGCTCTTAAATAATGACCACATATATCGACTCCGATTCCATCAAATGACATCCAATTTCGTAATTCCCTGCGACAATCTTTCAAATCAGACCGTTTGCTAAATTAAGATTTCTCTTCGACAGACTTGACCGACACTACGCCGTCAAGATTTTAAAAGTTTAAACAAATCTCCCACTGCTAATGTTCAAATTTGGTACAGCTTTTCAACTAACGTTCTCTTGCATGAAGTGGAAAGACTCTATTAAATCAATACCTAGTTCCATCCGGCAGCAAGGCCTCTGATTGGGAGGTTGTTAGGAGCATGGAACCACCTATTAATTGCTGTTCTTCCTAGGTTTACCCTGACCCCGAGTGGTAGCACCTGTTAGGGTCCCAGCTATGGGCAAATAGTTAAACCCCAAACTGGGGTCAAAATACTATGAAAGTATAAAAATACACTTTTATAGAAATATATAAACAGAAATACTTTTATAGAAAATATACATTTTTGAAGAAAAAATTATCACGATAACACATTTTTGAAGGAAAAAAAATAATCTCATAAATATTACCAGCAAGTCATTTTTGAAAGAAAAACATTATCAATAAGACATGGCTAGAAGTATAACCGAAAGTGCTTGGATACATAAAACATTCGGATAATTTTTATATAAATTATCTTCTTCTTCATATGTTGTGTCCCTTCAGTATATAGGCGATCATGGACTTCCACTTAGCTCTGTCTCTTGTTGCTCTCAATAATTTTTCTCTGGGTGTCTCTTCTAAGCGTTGCTCCGTCAACCATTTGCTCAGACCTAACAAGTACGTCTCGCGCTGCTCTCTCCTGTCTCTCTTTTCATTTATCCGACCTGTGAGTATCAAGTTCTCCGGGTCTTCTTTCCTCATTACGTGTTCCAGGAACCTCATTTGTCATTACCTCATTACCAAAAAGACATTTTTGTAGGAAAAAAAGAAAAATTGTCATCATGAATTTTTGAAAGAAAATAAATTATTACCAGCAATACATTTTTTAATATAAAACTAGAAGACATCTTCAGTTTTCTAAAATAAAATAAAATAAAAATTTCATTAAAATCTGACTAATCGTCTTATAACTGAGCATTAAAAAATATCTTAAAACCTTATCTTTTTGGCATTAAATGACCCATAGATGTTGATATGCCGTTAAACTAAACTCAAACTCAATACCTAGTTCAGCTGCTAGGAATGTTGGTATACTGTATCGGCTGAAAAAAGAATTTTTCTCTGGAATCTACCTTACATATTTATAAGTCTACCATTCGTCGATGGTTAGAATATTACTGGCACATATGGTCCGGTGCCCCTGCTAATTATTTAGAGATTGTGGATAAAAATCCAAAGAAAGATCTGCAATGTTTCTCTCCAGAATCTACCTTACATATTTATAAGTCTACCATTCGTCGATGGTTAGAATATTACTGGCACATATGGTCCGGTGCCTACTAATTATTTAGAGATTGTGGATAAAAATCCAAGAAGGAATCTGCAATGTTTCTCTCCAGAATCTACCTTACATATTTATAAGTCTACCATTCGTCGATGGTTAGAATATTACTGCCACATATGGTCCGGTGCCCCTGCTAATTATTTAGAGATTGTGGATAAAAATCCAAGAAGGAATCTGTGTTTCTCTCCAGAATCTACCTTACATATTTATAAGTCTACCATTCGTCGATGGTTAGAATATTACTGGCACATATGGTCCGGTGCCCCTGCTAATTATTTAGAGATTGTGGATAAAAATCCAAGAAGGAATCTGCAATGTTTCTCTCCAGAATCTACCTTACATATTTATAAGTCTACCATTCGTCGATGGTTAGAATATTACTGGCACATATGGTCCGGTGCCCCTGCTAATTATTTAGAGATTGTGGATAAAAATCCAAGAGAAGGAATCTGCAATGTTTCTCTCCAGAATCTACCTTACATATTATAAGTCTACCATTCGTCGATGGTTAGAATATTACTGCCACATATGGTCGGTGCCCCTGCTAATTATTTAGAGATTGTGGATAAAAATCCAAAGAAGGAATCTGCAATGTTTCTCTCCAGAATCTACCTTACATATTTATAAGTCTACCATTCGTCGATGGTTAGAATATTACTGGCACATATGGTCCGGTGCCCCTACTGGTATTTGAGATTATTGAAAAAATCCAGAAGGAATTTGCAATGTTTCTCTCAGAATCTACCTTACATATTTATAAGTCTACCATTCGTCGATGGTTAGAATATTACTGGCACATATGGTCCGGTGCCCCTGCTAATTATTTAGAGATTGTGGAAAAAAATCCAAGAAGGGAATTTGCAATGTTTCTCTCCAGAATCTACCTTACATATTTATGATCTACCATTCGTCGATGGTTAGAATATTACTGCCACATATGGTCCGGTGCCCCTGCTAATTATTTAGAGATTGTGGATAAAAATCCAAGAAGGAATCTGCAATGTTTCTCTCCAGAATCTACCTTACATATTTATAAGTCTACCATTCGTCGATGGTTAGAATATTACTGGCACATATGGTCCGGTGCCCCTGCTAATTATTTAGAGATTGTGGATAAAAATCCAAGAAGGAATCTGCAATGTTTCTCTCCAGAATCTACCTTACATATTTATAAGTCTGCCATTCGTCGATGGTTAGAATATTACTGCCACATATGGTCCGGTGCCCCTGCTCATTATTTAGAGATTGTGGATAAAAATCCAAGAAGGAATTTGCAATGTTTCTCTCAAGAATCTATCTTACATATTTATAAGTCTACCATTCGTCCATACTTTAAATATTGCTGCCACATATTGTCCGGTGCTCCTGCTAATTATTTAGAGATTGTGGATAAAAATCCAAGAAGGAATCTGCAATGTTTCTCTCCAGAATCTACCTTACATATTTATAAGTATGCCATTCGTCGATGGTTAGAATATTACTGCCACATATGGTCCGGTGCCCCTGCTATTTACTTTAAGCTTCTTGATAAAATCCAAAGAAGAATATTATCGATCCTCATCTACTGGTTCGGCATCAGTCTCTTTCCTACCACCGTAAGGTTACCTCATTATGACTTTTCTATAAATATTGTCATGGCAATTGTTCGGATGAGCTCTTCCCTCTGGTACCTAGACTTTTTTTAATTTAAGCACAGTACTAAACTGACTTAGGATGTGCGTTGTGTTGTTGGATGTGCGTTACGGTGCAGTGGATAACGACTCAGAACGACAAATCGGAGTGCCAAGTTCGAATTCCAATTGAATTCTTTGCATTCACTTACGTACAAATACTCTTGGGAAAGGTATTAATCTGTCTCTTACCTCCAGTTATGGGTTAAATAACAGGACAAATTGAGTTTTATAGCTTTGGCTGTCAACCAGTCTAACGCAGAAAGCAATTGCAACTTACTGCAGGATAATTCTGGCCAGTCTGTCATGTTTCTTTAGAAACATGATCGCCCAAAGGGTGTAAAACGTATAGCAATTAACTGACTGACTGACGACTCTTATAAAGGTAGATGATAGCATGAGAAGGCTTTTTAGTAGATTTTCAGTAATCGAATTATTCCAAAACCTGGAATATTTTTTTTATGGTTAGACCACCACCTATTCCCGCGCTAGCCTATATGAAGGTGTTATTAAAAAAAAGAAATATACAGGAAACCAGGTTGTTGAAAATATATCGTGTTTCGAAAATACGCATCTCTAACTGAAGTATGCCATCATTAAGATTTTCAATAGTGTTTCATTATTCATCCTAACAATATGGCTGGCCTAACTTTATTGAGAATTCATGAAAATGGCATCGATGTTTTGCATATCACATTTGTCAAACAATTGAATATTTGAGATTTCGTTTCTTTGTTGGGTTTTTTTTGTTGTTGTTTTTCGTTTTTTTGTTTTTTTGTTTTGTTTTGTTTTTGTTTTTTTGCTTTTCATGTGAAACCACAAATATTTCGAGGATATCTCCAGTGTAAAATATTTAACTATAGGATATGCTTTTCATACGAACTTCATTATTACAACTCACGCAGCAACTTTAGGATGACATCTACACGTGAAGTGAAATATTTTTTAAAGTCCAGTCTTCTTTCATTCAGTTCTTATTGTTATTAATAATAATAATAATAATAATAATAATAATAATAATTAACTCTAAGCAAGGCTATAATGCCACTAAGACACAGAGAGTTACTGAAAGTGAAGGTGAATAACAAGCCTTTAGAAGCAACCGGAAACTCATAATTTTTCCAAAATACAATATTTTGACTGGGTCAGCCGATAGTCATAACTCTCGCAAAAAAAGCAAGGACAATGAAGAGGATCAGGATTTGGTGGTGAAATTTCATTGGGCCGTGAATTAACGAATCGACTATTAGCAGAAAGACCCGTTTTCCAATGAAAATAAACTTTCTTACTTCAAAATTCTTTACTGGTATTTATTTGGGAGTTGACATATGGTCGACAAAAAGATGAGAGAGAAAAGTTATCTCACTTTATCCTCTCTTGTCACTGACAAGTATTCTGTTAATTTTCACTTCTTTGGTCTAATAAAAGTAACTAGTAGAAAACATATGCATTTTCTTATGCACTTGCAGATCTGACTTTTAGTAAGAAGCATAGACTGCGGTTTTTGGTGTAATGGTCGAAAACATATGTGCCGCAAAGATGTAAACAGTACGGACAACGATGGTTGTCGCCCAAACACCAGTTGTAGATAATGTGAAAAACTGATGTAAAGTATTTGCTTCTTTTAATCACAATCTATCATTTATTTTCTCATATAACATAATATTTCCGCCAGCAAATTATTTTTCTAGTTTTACATTAATTGAAAAAAAAACTTTTTTTTTTAAATTTTCCAAGATTTTTTTTTTTTAATATGAGGTACATCTTTCCGGTAATACTAATCTTTTATTTCTTACTTAGTAATCAAATATTCTCTCTGTTTGTCTATTAGGTGATAAAACCTTCCAGCTAAAAAGGTGACGAAAATTATCTGACAGTTTTAATCGAAATCTTTTCTTTGCATTTGGTATACCGTAATTATTCTGTCCGCAAAATAAACTTGAAAGGTTTTCTCTTATAACAACATAATGTTTTAGCTATTAAATTTATTAATTTTTTCCGATAATTTTTATTAAAATATTTTATTCACATAAATGTATAGTTTAATAATCTTTCAATTACCTGCCTTTCTGTTGGTTGACAAAACGCTCTATGTACAAACCTGACAAAACCACCGATAATTTTAATCAAAATCTCTATTCCTCTTACGATATGATGGAATTATTCTATCTATAAATTAATTCTTCGCTTTTTATAGTGTTTGAAAAAGAACTGTTTTAGTTATGACATTGATGAAATATTTTTGAAAAAATAATCAATTATTTTATTCATAATAACGTAGTGATGGATAATTCTGTCATCAAAGCCTATGATTTTTATCGGCCGACTAAACTTTTCGCTTACAAAGCTGACAAAAATTATTAAACAATGTTTTTATTACAATCTTTACATTCTATAACTGTATAGCGTAAAATTTATGTTCCTTGTTTGCTTTTTACTAACAAAATATTTTAGTTACTAATATAAGTTTCCGAATAATTTTCGTCAAAATATTCTATGCATGTAATTATAATCATTCTGTCGACAAATTTATTTCGCTTGTTTTCAATTGATTGACATTTACAAAAGTTGATAAAATGTCCGACATTTAATAAAAATCTTTTGTTCATATAAATGTACAATGCAATTCCTCTTTAGTAATTTTGCGGTAACGTTTAGTGCAAATTATTCTAGTAATCTCTTAATCTATTAATATGAGAATAAGGTTTATGCTAATTATTCTAGTAATCTTTTAATCTGTTAATATGAGAATAAGGTTGATGTATATTATTCTAGTAATCTCTTAATCTGTTAATATGAGAGTAAGGTTGATGCAAATTATTCTAGTAATCTTTTAATCTGTTAATATGAGAATAAGGTTGATCCAAATTATTCTAGTAATCTCTTAATCTGTTAATATGAGAGTAAGGTTGATCCAAATTATTCTAGTAATCTTTTAATCTGTTAATATGAGAATAAGGTTGATCCAAATTATTCTAGTAATCTCTTAATCTGTTAATATGAGAATAAGGATGATCCAAATTATTCTAGTAATCTCTTAATCTGTTAATATGAGAATAAGGTTGATCCAAATTATTCTAGTAATCTCTTAATCTGTTAATATGAGAATAAGGATGATCCAAATTATTCTAGTAATCTCTTAATCTGTTAATATGAGAGTAAGGTTGATCCAAATTATTCTAGTAATCTTTTAATCTGTTAATATGAGAATAAGGTTGATCCAAATTATTCTAGTAATCTCTTAATCTGTTAATATGAGAATAAGGATGATCCAAATTATTCTAGTAATCTCTTAATCTGTTAATATGAGGATAAGGTTGATGCAAATTATTCTAGTAATCTCTTAATCTGTTAATATGAGAATAAGGTTGATGCAAATTATTCTAGTGATCTTTTAATCTGTTAATATGAGAATAAGGTTGATGCAAATTATTCTAGTAATCTCTTAATCTGTTAATATGAGAGTAAGATTGATGCAAATTATTCTAGTAATCTTTTAATCTGTTAATATGAGAATAAGGTTTATGCAAATGTCTCTTTCGATCCATGACAGATTAATAAGAAAATTTCCCCGCAATAGTTTTTTATTTTTTCTTGTGGTTGACTGGTTGCTAACCAAGGCTATAGAACTGTCCTGTTATTCAAACTTTAGCTGAGGCTGGAGGGGGGGAAAAAAAGATTGATTCACACCTTTCCCGCTGACATTTTTGCGTAAGTGAACGCAACGCATTCAACTAGAATTCGAACTCGGCTCTCCAATTTCTCATTCCGAGCTGATATCCATTACACCACAGCGCACCGATTGGTATTACGTCTAAATCCATGCGGTCACAGTAGCAACAAAGAAAATTCATCAGAACAATTGATATGAAAACAATTACAGAAAATACAGGAGAATGGTACGTCACAGTTATGAGAAATTCGATATACCGGGCCCGGACTGATAACATCACTGACCGTTTATGCAATTTTATCGGCTATTTCTAGATATATTGCCGTCGCAACAAACCAGATGTGCATTTCATGTCATAGAGAAACGTGGGGACAAGAACGCGCATTGAATTGGTCATCTGAAAATTGGTATCAGCCATGCTCATGGAAGGGGAAAATGGTTCTTTTAGATAATAATAAGTCAGCAGTTTTGTTCTGAAGGCGTTAAAATTTATGATACATTTCTTGCCCCAGTTAACAACGGACTGAATCTCATTGTCGAGATCAGCTGCTTTGAGCTGGTTGATCACTCTCCCTGCTTTCCTAATTTGACTATCCTCTGTTCCCCATGATAGAGAGATTTAAAATTCAAACATGCAATATTTCTTAACTCTAGAATCGTTTTTCATAGCTAGCCTATGAACTTTCCTGCCATCCCTCGTAACTCATATTCAGGTCAATAAATTATGTTTCATGACTTCTGCTCTGACAAACTTAAATCACTGGTGCCCCCTAGATGTGAATTTGCACGAAATACTAGATTGGCAACTAGGTCCCACCCTTTTACAGTGAAACCGATGAAATGTAATCACAATTTCTACTCCAACAGCTTCTTTCCTCCCACTTCCCGCCTGTGGAATTCCCTACCGCATGCTTGCTTCCCCGACGGCGACAACCTCCAGGAGTTTAAATGTAAGGTCAATAGACACCTCCTAACACACCAACTCACACCCACTCTCTCCAACTTTCTCCCTATGTACATCCTAAGTCGTCTATCGCCCTCCTTCTGACATTTCCTATACCCAATCGCTCTATGTAACCCCCTGCGCTATAATGGCAGTGGAATGCCTTGCTTGGGGTGACACGATTAAAAAAAAATAAAACCACAGTCCACAAATAACTTTGCTAAAATGTGATAAAATTGTTTATTAATGTCTCAGTGGTGATAAGGCTATAAAATAGGTTTCAAATTCAGTATAAGCGTTATATATATATATATATATATATATATATATATATATATTAACTGTGTTTAGCACAGGACTAGGCAAGGTGAAATGGGATTAAGTTTAACTTGAGAGATAGTGTTATGACAATATTTATAGTAGAAATCATGCAAAAGTTCGATACTTTTTATTAAAATTTTAATTTCTTGCATGCAATATTTGAAGTGCCTCATTGGAGAACATACCAAAACATATTTGCACTCAGTGTCACCCCAGGTTATCAAGGGAGGCAGATCCAGAGTTTACGCGATGTGTCCTCCCAGTCAATGAATGCAAATTCACATAATTAGATCGGCAGCAACTGGATTGTAAATAAGGCAAGGAATAGTATTACAAGGAGGTATTTAACCAGCCAACCCGGAGAGGATGATATCGCAGACGAGAATATAAGTTTGACGTTTTTGCCGAGGGTGGGGGGGCATATGCACACTAGCCGACTGTAAATAACGAAGCAGTAAAGGAACATTAAATGTTACATATGGCAGATTAAATATCTTCTGCATTCCTGGGATGAGGAAGTCTCATAATTTAAATTATTTGTTCAGCTGAGTCAAAATATTTCTTGTATATAAATAAAAATCGCCCGGTTCACACTCCACCCACATCTATTGAACAGGTGAAAAGGCTCATGCCTTGTTTACTGTTTAGGATGCGGTTTCCGGTTTTCTCTTTTCCAATCTTCTCACTTTTTTTTCAATTGGAGTGGATAGACTAAACTATCGCCCGGTTCACACTCCACCCACGTCTATTGAACAGGTGAAGAGGCTCATCCCTTGTTTTCTGTTTAGGATGCGGTTTCCGGTTTCCTCTTTTCCAATCTTCTCACTTTTTTTTCAATTGGAGTAGATAGACTAAACTATCGCCCAGTTCACACTCCACCCTCGTCTATTGAACAGGTGAAGAGGCTCATCCCTCGTTCCCTTTTTAGGATGTGATTTCCGGCTTTCTCTTTTCCAATCTTTTCACTCCTATGTAGCCCCCTGCACATCAGTGGCTTTACCGCCTTGCTTGGTGTGATATGATTTTTTAAAAAATTCTAACTAATTATATATGAAAACTACTTATTCATAAAAATACTTACCATCATCTTTCAGTGACGGTTAAGCAACGTCGAACCTGATCAGTACAAAGATGGGTGAAAATTTGGGAATACCAGGTGATGTAAACTTGGGTATACGGGTAGGGTACTAAATAATGACTCAGAATGGTTCATCGAAGAGCCCAGTTCAAATTCCAAATCTGTTCCTTATATTCAGTTATGCAAAAATACTCTTGGAAAAAGGCATGAATCTACCTATTTTTACATCTTTTAGATGTCTCCATTAAATCTTCTGTTGCTATGTGTTGTGTCCTTCCAGTACGTAGGCGATCATGGTCCTCCAAATATCCCTATCCCTTATAGCTCTTAACACCATTTCTCTTGTTACTCCTCCCAAACCCTGCTCTGTCATCGATTTTGCTCAAGCCCATCAAGTATGTCATACATTGCTTTCTCTTTTCTCTTTCTTTCTATCTGTCCTGTGCGTATCCAGTTCTTTAAGTTCTCCGTCCTCAGTATTCTATATAAATTTCCTTCTCATTTCAGTCCTTTCCAAAAACTCGTCGTTGCTAACAGGTTCTGTCCATAGTATACTCAGCATCCTTCGATAAAATCACATTCTTGTTGCTTCGAGTCTCTCCCTCATCTTTGTTCAGCACTGATTGTCTAGAATTTGCTGCCATATAGAAGGACAAGCATCACATAACAGTTCAGTACTCTCTTCTTTGTTTCCAAAAAAATCTTCCTTTTTCTCAATACTCTGCTTAGCTTTTATAATTGTTAGGGCGCCGCTCCTATTTGACTACAAATGGACTGTGCCCATTGCTATATATAGCAATGGTGGATTCTCTACAAGGGGGTCGGTAGAGAGTCACTTGAGAGTCTCTAATGAGTTACTGAAGAGTCAGTGCGAGTCAGTGAAGAGTTAGTCACACTTCCGGTGGCGTACCGGAAGTAATCACGTATACACACGTCTTAAGACGGATTGGACTCTTGTATCTTTCTATTGTAAATATTACTAATCACTTCTGTAGATACTAACCGTCTTTCCGCGGAATACAACTTATATTCTGATTCTGTTGTTGAGTTATTCATTTATACTTGGCGACATAACAATAATGCGTCCGTGACCATGCCAATGCACCTTCCGATCTCAGTGTCATACTTTCCGTTGCTTCAAATTTCTCCTTAATCTTTTAGGAGAATATCCAGCGTTCGTTGCCATATAGAAGGACAGATATCACATAATAGACCAGTTCTCTTTTTTGTTTCCAATAAAATCTTTCTGTCTCTCAATACCTTGCTTAGCTTATGAATGTGAATTTAGACATGCCAATGGGCCTTCAGATCTCAGTGTCGCACTTTTCGTTCTCTCAAAACACTTGCCAATTATTTAAATTTTTGCATCTGTTTGACTTTAGTATTTCCGACCTGTAGTTGGCATGTTGGGCTTTTTTGCTGATAACAATGCATGGCAAAGTGCTAAACTGTCGAGAAATTACAAGAGAATCAACGTAGATTAAAGTTGGAATTCAATACACAATGTAAGGGAGTCAAAACTAATCTGCCAACAATTCAGAAAAGTATATTTTATAGATTTTATTGGAAACAAAAAAGAGAACTGGTCTATTATGTGATATCTGTCCTTCTATATGGCAACGAATGCTGGATGCTAAAATATTAAGGAGAAATATGAAGCAACGGAAAGTATATTTATTTATTGAAATCTACCGTATATATAGTGCTTAATAAATAAATTCTGTTGTTTCAAGTTTCTCTTTCATCTTTGAGAAGATTGTCCAGCATTCGCTTCGAGGACAGTTCTCACATAACAGACCTGTTCTCTTTGTTTTCAACAAATTATTCCTGCCCCTCAAAATTCTGCTTAACTTTTGTAATGTGTCCCTGACCATGCCAATGGACCTTCTGACCTCAGTGTCGCACTTTCTTTTCTGTCAGAACCCTTCCCAGGTATTTCAATTTATGCACTTTCTTGATGCTTTAGTATCCCAAACCTTTTGATGACCATTCATTCAGTTTTCTTGTAGTTTATATTTAGTCCTTTCTTCTTCTTTTCCCTTGCTACCTTCTGTCGGAGATCATATATTTTTCTATTCCGTGTCTGCTATCAGCACTGTGTCATCTGCGTATCTTATATTGTTCAGAATGTGACCGCCAATGACGAGCGTTACAAAAAACAGACCAATTTGCTCGTATGTTTCATATACGATTCATTCGAGGACTCTGTGAGCTTGATTCTTAACAGCGGTTCAAGGCACGGTACCATATATTGATAGGGAAATGTTTGGGGTCTGGTCAGCATTCACTGCCATATAGGAGGACATATATCACATAGAAATCTAATACTCGTTTCTTTGTTTCCAACGGAATCTTCCTGTCTCTCAATACTCTGCTTAGCTTTTGAAATGTGTCCTTTGTCATGTCAATGTACCTTTGGATCTCAGTTCCACAGTATCCCCGACCTGTGGTTGGCAGTTTGGGGGTCTTCTTTTTGCTGATGACCATGGTTCAGTTTTATTGTAGTTTACGTTTAGTCAATTCTTCTCGATTTCCCTTGCTACCTTCTGTCGGAGATCATATATTTTTCTATTCCGTGTCTGCTATCAGCACTGTGTCATATGCATATCTTATGTTGTTCAGAATATGACCGCCAATGACAAGCGTTACAACAAACCGACCAATTTGCTCGTATATTTCATATAAGATTCATTCGAGGAATCTATGAGCTTGATTCTTAACAGCGGTTCAAGGCACGGTACCATATATTGAGAGGGAAATGTTTGGGGTGTGGTCGGTGATGGTGTAATGTTTCTATTTTGGTTTCGGTCGCATTCAATTTTACAAGCTATCCGGCCCCACGAGACACCAGCTGGTTGGTTGATTTTGTTTAGTGACAGATCTATCTTCATGAGGTTTACGACAGAGGATGCAAACGAAAAGGGAACTTGTACTTAGAAATGGAAAGAGACAAATGAGGTTTCTGAGACACGTAATGAAGAAGGACAGCTCGGAGAATCTATTACTCACATGACGGACAGAGTGAAAGAGAGACAGGGAAAAGCACAGGAGAATATTAGTATAAAAAGCTTTAAGCAGGAAATGAGCTGAGGAGTCTTTTCATCTGGAAGAAGTGATGCGAAACGCTGCCACCATTAAATCAATACACTAGCTCGATAGCATACGAAAACGACACAACGTTGAAAACATAATTATTGCTTCTTTTTTACGTCTTATCAACCCTTTGTGAGGTACTTAAAGCTGAAACATATTTGTAAATTGTATAAGAATATTTACATTATTTCCATTGTTCGGACTGTTGTCCACATCTTTATTGTCATATTCACAACGTTTCGGCCATCATGCGGGAACGTGCTCAGACGAGCTATATCGCTTGCTCCTACAAACCTAGACTGGAACCTGCCATGCAAAGCACACAATAGTGAATTATTATTGCCTTCGTATTTCATTAGTAAGGAAGTCATAATTCTTTTGGTATTTTCCAATGGTTTTCTCTATTATTTCAACTCTATCCTACTGAGGAAGGCGATATCATTTTCCTCCATTGCAGGGTCGTAACACAAGGGGAAATAAAAAATTCAGACGTAGCTGACCACATATGGAGGGAAAAGAATATCACCGCCCCCAGTGGAATGAAGTTGAAATAATACGGAAACCCAATGGAAAATAAGAAAATTTAAGGAATCAGCGCATATGCTGGGGCACAAAATTCTCCTAAGCAGGCCAAGCATAGAAATGAATACAATAAAGGAACTTGTAATACGGAGTTCTGGAGAAAACCAGTAACATCAAGATTGGGATATGATCTTTAGTAAAAACAAAAATGCTAATTGAGACCATAGGTTTTTAAGTCCCAGAAATTCATGCACTGATCTCCTCAAGAACACATTGTAGATAAAAATGTCGATTAGATCCTGTGACCTAACATAAAGAGTTGTTAGTTCAATATTTCGTGAACAGAAACTTAAAAATTTAAAAAGCTTAGTTGAGCTTCGTCGGGAACGAGAATAATCTACCCGAGTAATCAAAACAAAATATTTAGTTCGAAATTTCATTGAGGAAGGTCGGAACGCACAACGACCGAAACGTCGTGAATGTAGCAAAAAAGATGAGGAAAACAATTCAACCATGTAAATAATTACAATACCTCAACTCGGAAGTATATCAAACCTCACTCAACATACGTTATGTTTAGTTTTTTGAAAAATAAAAAGAAGTCATTGTCTTAACAAAGCTCTAAAGAAGCTTATTAAAGTGAAACACGTTAGATTAAAGACAGTTTTTTCTATTTGTTCTTTACTTATTCTATTCATCTTGTCGGATTCCGATTAACTCATATATATTTAACTCATCTATCATATATATATATATATATATATATATATATATATATATACTTGTAAAAAGTATCTGACCTTTGAAAGATTTTTCTTCTACATTTTACTATTCATCCATTGCTTTATCACATGTGACACATTTCTGACCAATGAAACTATACCTCAATCAACATACTGTCTCTTGGATTTTTAAATCATTCATCTTTAATAAATCTCTGAAAAAGCTTGTTATAAGTGAAACATGTTAGATTAAAGACACTTTTTGTGTGTTCTTTACTTATTCTATTTAACTTGTCAGATTTCAATCTATATATTCATCTCATATACAAATACGTACAAGAATAGTTCTTATTTGCGGGTGAATATTGGCTTCTTGCGATCATTATAAACAAGCAAATAATTTATTAAACCAGCTTTTTGTTAAACAATTTAAGCTTTGACAGGCACTAAAGTATTTTGTTTTAAAAGAAAAAGATAATACTAAATTGAATATTGGAGAGAAGAAATGAAAAACAAAACCCGAAGAAAAACAAGATAAATAACATGACGATATGTTAATTCAATACAAATATAAATTAACTAGCAGTATACCTGACGTTGCTCGGGTGTAATGAAAGCTTTAAAACTAATCCCTGGTCCTGGAGCTCAGACTCCTTGGACGTTGGCACGAAAGAGTAAAAAGCAATAGTTGATTCCAGTTAAAGCGAAACCGTAGACTAAAAGAAAAATGAATGGATGTAAGGCAAATTTTGATTTCCTGGTATCGATATCAAATAAGTTTTTTTTCGTCGTAAACTGAATTTTGAAGGCTAAATAAGTCCTCTGAGTAAATGGTATCATGGCAGAGACTACGAATACAATTATACCTACTTAGAGCCAAAGCCGAAGCAAAAACTAAAATAAAAGGGCTGAAAAATATACAGACACACAGGCAGATAAACAAACACACGCACAAACTTCTTGCCTTATATATATATATATATATATATATAATCGATTTTCTGCACTATTGAAAAAACTGAAACCTTGAAACTTCTGAATATCGTTTCTTATGTCTTTGTCTATAAGTGTATCAAATTTGATTAAAATCGGACCACTCCTTCTATAACCCGAGTTTTTCGATTATCGATTTTCGTTATTTATCGGGGGTTCCTCGACACAAAACCTAGCTATGGACACTCACAGATGCTTATAATATAACTCTGTAAATTTTCAAGAAAATCGGTTCAGCCTTTTCGGAGTCCATAGGTAACAGGCACACAAACACACAGATACACACACAGACAAAATTCCATTTATAAATAAGTTTAGATTCAGACACAGCTATAAAAAAAGCTTACTTAATTGATTCTTCTTTTATTAGAATTTATTTCAAAAACTTGAAACCAATATGCGGTTGAAAAATGAAAATAAGAGTTGCGTGCAACACGTCTTTGTTTTTATCAAATAAATATTAGAGTATATTTTTTGTTAAAGTTCGAATAATTGAAATTAGAATATTTTCTTGGAACTTTTTTAATAACCCATTTAAAATGTCCTTGCGTTCAATGTCCTGATAAAAGTGCATTTCAAAGAACTCGAAATGAAATAGTCGTCAAATGTTTGTGCCAAAAACTGACCGTAGTTATTCACAACTTATTTTGAGACAAATATGTTGGCAAACGACCATAAATAAATTTTTGCTTAATTGTTTCCACTTTTTACCATTGTCGAAAGCAACTTTATTCAGAACAACAATTTACAAAAACATGTTATCTTATATTTTCCAGATAATATTTTTAGAAAACGAAACCTCGAACGGCACAGCAAATCTACGTTGATGACGAACCCAGAATTTGAGCAAACTTTTTTCTATAATCATAGCGCTCCAAGGAAGGCAGTCTACTGCCACTATTGAGCAGGGGTCACATAGGACGAAAGTTATGAGAAAGAGTGACATTTACAGGACGTGTCAGGAAGTGGATAAGAGAAGGGTTAAGATACTGGGAGTGGGGTGGACAGAGAAAGGATGCAAGTTGATGACTATGACTTTACACTTAAGCTCCTGGAGATTGTAGCTGTCGGGGAAGCAAGTAAAAGAAAGGGAATTTCACAGGCAGGAAGTGCAAGAAAAGAAGCTGCTGGAGTAAAATGTATGTTTACATTTTATTGGTTTCACAGTAAATGGGTGCGGCCTAGTTGCTAATCTTGTGGCTCGAGTAAATTCACACATAGGTGGAACCAGAGAGCTAAGTTCATTGGAGCGTGAAAATAATTGTAGAAGAAACACAGAGAAGCCACATTGCGCCGGTGAGAAGGTGACTGCATCTGAGCTGCCAGGTCTGGATCGATTACATTACAGATTCTCCGTTGGATTTTGTCAAGGACCCCTAGGTGGATAGCAGGGGCACCCGAACAGATATGGCAGCAGTAGTCAATGAAAGGGCTGATGGTAGATTTATTTACATATTGAATTAACAGAAACTACATCACATTACAGCAACAACAAGTAAAATGAATAACACATGTAACTCGAAGAGAATATAATGACATAATCAAGATATTAACATTCCACACCACTTCAAATTAAAGGTTAGGAAGGAAACCCACATCAGTGCTGGAAAGAATGATAACAGTTACTGGATTTTAAGAAAAGAAAGATTTAATAAATTTTAATCGAAATCAGTACTGGATACGCTCTCAATGAATATCAAATGATCAATGGCAAAAATAGATCTACGCTAGTGAAGCCTTGCGGATCTCAGAGATTGTCATGGGCCTTTACCTGTAACTCCAAAATTAACTCTTCCTAATTCTATATGTAATACGCCTCTCAAGAGAGAGTCGAATTGGTAGTAGTTCCAAACTAGACTGATAGTCATACTAACACCATCGACATTTTGTATTGTTATCTCTTGTTAATATATATCTGTTATTTCTACCCTTGTGGTCGTGTTGTTCTTTTCGGACCTTAACCTGGTCCATAACAGAGATAATCTTTCTTTGAACATTGTGGATTGACTATACAGAATCGCAAACAAAATACTATATCAAAACAACAGAAACAATATCACTTGTGGGATTTCAATCAAAATCAGTACTGGATGCTCGCTCAATGAAAGCCAAATATTTCCTTATAAAGAAATCGCTAATGTCACCATAACACTGGCTTAAGACTAACTATTCAGTCAATTAAGTGCCATACGTGAAAGACGCTTGGGCGATCATGTCTCGAAAGAGACATGACTGACTAGCAGAAGATTATCCCGCAGTAGGTTGCCATTACTTTCTGCGGTAGACTGGTTGCCAGCCAAGGCTATAGAACCCAATTTGTCCTGTTATTTGACTCATAGCTAGATGAAGAAGAGGTTATTTTATTATTACGAGTAATTAGTGGGGGATCAGTTTATTACTTCATAACTATAGAAAACCGATCCTTCACTTTATGACTAGTAGAAGGCTTAATCATGATTCCAACTATTATATTCAGTCAGTCAGTTAAGTGCCATATACGTTATACATGCTTTGCGCGATCATGTCTCGAAAGAGACATGACTGACTGGGCAGAAGAATATCCCCCAGTAGGTTGCCATTATTTTCAGCGGTAGACTGATTGCCAGCAAAACCTATAGAACTCAATCTGTCCTGTTATTTAACCCATAACTGGAAGGAAAAGACGGATTAATACCTTGCCCAAGGGTGTTTGCGCATAAGTGAATGCAATGAATTCAACTGCAATTCGAACTCGGCTACCCAATTTCTCGTTCCGAGCCGATATTCACTGCACCACAACGCACATCCTAACTATTAACAATCCCATAATAATTAAGTGACAAGAATTAAGGATCAACAATAAAATACATACTTTCGTTTTCTGATTAATTTTTCTTTATGGTACATATACTGTATGAATTTAAGCGCAGTACTTGATTGGCGGTAAGGTCTCATCGCCGTCGTCCTGCGGCCTTGGGTGAGATAGAACTCACTACACCCCTCCACTATTCCCTGTGCATTTGGAACCCTAGCACAGTTTATAGCAAAATTCATAATCTTGTCAAATAGCTGAATACTTGATGCTTCGCCAGGACTACCAAGGGTGTTTTTATTGTGACACCAACACTAGATGGGTTGCCTCCAGGCCCCATCCTGTTATTTAACCCATAACTGGGGATAGTGACGCATTAATACCTTTCCGAAGGGTACCAGTGCTTAAGTGAATCCAGGGTACTCAACTGGAATTCGAACTCGACTCACCGATTACTCTTTCCATGCCGACATCCACTGCACCACAAGGCACATCCATTACTGAACGCTTACAGCGCCTGGTATTCCCAAGCGGTCACCCATCTAGGTACTGACCAGGCTCACGTTGCTTAACTTCAGTGATCGAATGAGAATTGATAAATTCAACGTGATATGCCGTAAGACATAAATTAACAGTTGAACTGGACAGATGTAACCGTAAGTTCTATGCTAACAGTTTCTTTTCTGGCTTATCCCAAATGTGGAACTCCCTTCTTTTTATTGTGAACTGCCTATACAGAATCGCAAGCAATGTACTATAACAAATAACAGAAACAATATCAACTGCGGGATATCAGCAACAGCAACAGAGAATAGACAAGCATCATAGCCCGGCTTTGCCCGTGCAACTCAAAACATTTTAGTTGTAGGACACGGTTATATAAAAAAAAATAATTATATAAAAATTGTTGTTTAAAAATTGTTAAAAAATTCCATTAAAAAATCTATTTTCTTTTGTGTTGCGTAAACGTGATTTGACGTTTTGTGTGGCATTGTAAACAACATTGCGTTTGTTTTTGTTTCAAAATTACGGGGGAAACTATTTACATTTTTATTGACTAAATAAATTTAACATAAAAATAAAAATTATTTATTTTGTTTTACTGAAATTAGAAATATAAAAACTATTACGCTCTCAGTTCAAACATTTTCAAAGAATATGTATAAATGTAGAAATATAAACTATTACTTTCTCAGTTCAAATATTTTCGAAGAATATTTATAAATGTAAAAATATAAAAACTATTACGCTCTCAGTTCAGAAATATTTTTTAAATATTTCTTTTCTTTCAAAATTACGGGGAAAAATATTCACATTTTTTGCTGACCAAATGAATTTTTAAAACGTATCACAGCTCATCAGTACGGTTAGACCCCGATTGCTTTCTTATCCGGGATTGAAAACCGACCGAAATGGCGTCAGTCGGCCAGACTCTACCCCTGGGCTATGGGTGTTCGGTGTAAGTAGGCAGACTTTTTAGCGCATATCATTATACGCGCTCAATATATATATATATATATATATATATATATATATATATATAATATTAGAGAGGATTGTTAAATACTATAATTATGTACTAGAAAAACCTGTGTCCCTTGTCAAGGATTTCATTTTTTGATGTCTCTTAATATATTAAATAAGCACCTTGTCGTTTTCAAAACTATAAGGCACAATGACATTCCACTTATTTCATCGTTTACTTCACAACTTTAACAAAAATCATAATAACTAACACAAATCCGAGAACTGCTCATTATCCAAAGAAGTGGGTACAAATGAAACGTTATAAAGTTGATATGTTTTTCTATATTTCTGAGGTAGACGATTGTGTTTTCGTCTCGTCTACCTTTTTTCTTTCTTTCTTCTTTTTCTCAGTCAGTTTAGGTGCCATACGTGATACACGCTTGGGCGATCATGTCTCGAAAGAGACATGACTGACTGGGCAGAACATTATCCCGCAGTAGGTTGCCATTGCTTTCTGCGGTAGACTGGTTGCCGACCAAGGCTATAGAACCCAATCTGTCCTGTTATTTAACCCATAACTGGAAGGAATAGACGGATTAATACCTTTCCCAAAGGTATTTGCGCGTAAGTGAATACAATGGATTCAGCTGGAATTTGAACTCGGCTCCCCGGTTTCTCGTTCCGAGCCGATATCCACTGTACCACAACGCACATCTTTTTCTCACTCAGCCCAAACAGACTCATGGATATGTCTTTTTCGTCTTTCATCATGATAAAAACAAAATAGTTTATTATTTATGAGATACTAGGTTGGTAGAATAGTCCATTATGTTTGTTGTATTGCTAGAGTCTATCGAGTGTGCTAACTGACTAAATAAGGAATGAAAGTTGGTTGGTCAGTTAATTTTGTTTAGAAGTATATCAACATTTATGAGTTATTCAATGCCGAAATATAATTTTTTTTTTTTTTGGAGTGCAATTGCATACCTTCAAATACAGATAAAATATTGCTGACCATTCTGCCATAAAAATCTATTTCTATACTAAAATATTGAATTATTTTTCCATAGTTGGGTCCCTAACGGGTGCAGCCACCGCAGTTTATATCCGACCTGAGAACAGCAACAATTTAGTTGCATTTTCACGTTCTTTAGAACTTTAATTTCCCAGAGTTTTTGCTGCCAAATATAGTTTGTCGTGGTAGCAAGAAATAAGGAAAAAGCAGAACTGTAATAATTTTTCTCTCGCACAAAACAGACAGCGTTTTGATTAGTGAATTTAAGGAGCGTAATTTTCTGAATTGTTTCAATATGAATATTTCATTAATTTCGGCCGAGCACTCAATGAATTCCGAATGTCTCCTTTTAAGAAAACGGCCATATATTACTGATACCGTCACCTAAAATAAACCATCATTAGAAAATCGTTACTCTCGTATTATCTTCTTTTGTGCTAAAGAGCGGAAAAAGCCCTTGATTACTAATTTCATCCGCTTATTACGACATCTGTCAGAACTACGTCAAACCACTTTGAACATTATCTATCTATCTATCCTTTTCCCTTTATCTATCTATCTATCTATCTATCTATCTATCTATCTATCTATCCTTTTCCCTTTATCTATCTATCTATCTATCTATCTATCTATCTATCTATCTATCTACCCTTTTCCCTTTATCTATCTATCTATCTATCTATCTATCTATCTATCTATCTATCCTTTTCCCTTTATCTATCTATCTATCTATCTATCTATCTATCTATCTATCTATCTATCCTTTTCCTTTATCTATCTATCTATCTATCTATCTACCCTTTTCCCTTTATCTATCTATCTATCTATCTATCTATCTATCTATCTATCTATCTATCTATCCTTTTCCCTCTATCTATCTATCTATCTATCTATCTATCTATCTATCTATCTATCTATCCTTTTCCCTCTATCTATCTATCTATCTATCTATCTACCCTTTTCCCTTTATCTATCTATCTATCTATCCTTTTCCCTCTATCTATCTATCTATCTATCTATCTATCTATCTATCTATCTATCTATCTATCCTTTTCCCTCTATCTATCTATCTATCTATCTATCTATCCTTTTCCCTTTATCTATCTATCTAT